>CM043320.1:29364018-29581518 GCA_023736055.1 Quercus glauca
ACTACACTCTCTTAAACAATTTGAGACAATTGACCCTCATTTTATTTTTAGATACAAACACACAAAAAAAAAAATTAAAAGATTGATGTGAAAAAATTGCATTCTACACCTCTTCAAACCAAACACAATTTCATTAAGCAAAATTATTTTTCAATTAAAGTTTTGCCAAAAGTTACAAAACTCAAATGGTTAGCATTTCTTGGTGTTTGCAAAGAAGAAATCTAGGATTTAAATTCCTTCTCCCCCATTATAACTATTGAGTTATAAAAAAAAATTAAAAAAAAAAAAAAGTTTCAGCATCAAGTTAAACACACTTTTCTAAAGAAATACATCCTACCAAAATACGTTCTTGAAAATGTATTATAATTTGTGCAAGGCAAGATATAAATTATTAAAAGTATGTGAACTTTACCTGAACTATAGAAGTTCTAAATTCATATTGGTCTCCATAAATTTGAGATACATTAGGGAAGTATGCATTAAGTGCTACAGTTGTAGTTGTTACCACGAAAGCTGGACAATATGCATGCATTGTAACGACCTGATATCTGGCCATTGTTTACATGCTGCTGTAGAATACACGAAGTTCAGTTAGTATGTGGAGTACAATTAATAACAGTAATTAGGAGGACAGAAAAGCGTAGTGAAATTACCCTCCACATGGAGAACCATCTTGTGAGGGTGTCGTTGTATAAATCTAGGTTTACCTGGAATATAATATAATAGAGAAAATAAAGATGACACTAATATTAATTCTAGGAAACATATATAGAGAAACAGAAATAAGGATACTAATTAAAGAACATTGGCAATACCATCCATTCCGTTTGAATATAGTCTATGCTACCAAGACCCCGGTTTGAAGCTTAATCATAGCTAGCTCCACTAGTTTGCTGACTTTCAAGTTTCAACACTTGGCTGGTATATATTCAAGCGTGCTCCAATGCCATAAAATTTCTTATTGGTGTTTGGTTTCACTTGAATTCTTTATTCTAGTGTAGAAAAAAAAAAAAAAAAAAAAAAGGATTCCCAAAGATTAGCAATTTGGCATAAATAGAAGCATGTATTCTCATATGCAGGTATTATGAAATTCTGATAATATGATCTTATTATGCCAATGGTTATATGTTCTAGTGTCAATGATAAAAATGATACCCTATAATATTTTCAACAAAGATATTTTTGTTAAAAACATTGAAAAGTGCCAGTTAAGTTATAAAACCCATTATAAACTTATATATATATAAATAAAAAATAAATAAAAAGTGCCAGTATATAGAACCAACAAAATAAAATGTTTATAATATAACTTTTTGATTGACATTTTTTGGCATTTTAATAGAGATGTCCAAGGTTCAAGTCTCCCTCTCCCATTGTACTATCAAATAAAAAAAATAAAAATCACTTTTTAATAGGTTTATCAAAAAAGAAGAAGCTAGAAAAACTTTCACTTCTGGGCTGTTGTTAGTATGACAAAGTGTAATTACCTTTATCATCCTTGACAGGACTATAGGCACATTCAAGATAGAATTTCAAAAAAATGAATTTCGTAGATATTTTCATTATGTTTATTATTTATATTAGGTAAGAAAATTTCACAATTTTATGTTTAAATCCGAGTTATTTTTCTTTTATCTACCATTTTTTTAAAAATAAAAAATAAATATAGGAGGATGATAGCTTAATGTAAAATATATACATCAAAAATGTAATATATATGATATTTTATGTGTAAAAATTAAGGGAAATTACAATTTTATACAGTAAACTTTCACCTCATTTACAATGTTTCCCACCAAACAATCAATTTGCTTGATTGAAGCCCCAATTTGAAGGAATTGTATCAATGTGTCCTCTATTGTCTAAATTGGTTGTTAAATGGGATGAAAATTAGATATAATTACTAAATTTCCCTCATTTGTTGTAATGAAAAATTAAAATTATCATCCTTCAATTTAAAATGGTAGGGGAGATATTGATATAATTATCTTAAATTGGGGTATCAATTGAGCGAATTGAAAGGTGGGTGGACAATATAAATGTGTGGAAAGTTTTAGGGTGAAAAGATTCAATATATCCCAAACATTTCGAATAGAATGAAAGATATGATATCAAATTATAATATAAGAAAATGTATTTTATGTTTTTTTTTTTCCAGTTTTTCCTTGAAAGTACAAAAATAAGAATATTGGAAAAATAGTTTTTTAATATATCAAAATAGCTGACTAATATCATAGTTGTGTTGATTTCTGACAATTTCTTATAAAATTATGTTAGGATAACATATGTTTTTTATAAAGTTGGAATATACACATCTCTCTCCGTATTTAATTAAACTCTGTGTGGAAGGTAGGTTGTGGTCAAGTGGATTCATGTGTCTTTATCTAATAGCAAACATCAATATGCGCAAAACAATCAATTCATTTGCTGATGATTTGATAAGAGAATTGAACCAATCCTATTGGTATATACACGTTTTCTAACATTGTTTAGCCTGCACTGTCATTTTCGTTGATTTTCGGCCAAAAGTACGTGGAAACATTACAAATATACATAAGGGTACCAAGAACAAACAAAATTATTCATTTCCAAATAATTAGTAAATTACATCACATATGAATACTTACTTCATACCCAGTGGCCAGTGCCGCCTGGTTTGATTGAATCATCATCTACATTGATGAGTCTCCTAAAATGAGATTTAGCTCTTATCAGCTCTTCTTTCGAAGTTCTTTGCATGAGGACTGTTCCTGCTTCTGGGGACCCATTTTCAAATCCTATTTTCAATTTTTCACAAGATTAACTGTTGAAGAAGGTTTATTGCTGGATGCTCTTAAGTTTCTCAACAGAGCTGAACTTGGTGATATCTATTTGGAAAAATGTTTATTTAGGAAAATAAAAGAAAGGAAAAGGAAATAATTAGTTTATGTCTCGAGACAAAATTATGAAAATATCATCAAAAGTAAAAAGAAGATAATATTCCAATTACTAACAAGTTTGAGATGAAAAATGTCTACTTGTAGTCAATGCATCGATTGTTAAGAAGAAAGATATGATTTCAAATTAATTAATTCCAAATAAGATTAGAACAAGTAGTTTCCGTACCTGAACTTTGTGATTCTTGAGTAATGGATGATTTAGAGCTGGTTGCTTGTATATATTTACGCAATTGTAGATGTCTCCATGCTTAGTCTGGGAAAAGGAAAACATCAATAATTTTAGGATCAATACCTTCTATTACTTGGAATATATTAAAATTCTCTCTCTCTCACCTTAATTGTTTTGACAGAGGGCTTGTTTATACTCTTGAGCTCTCTCTTCAATTTTGCATGTTCTTTTGACAAACTAATTGCTTCAACTGCATGGCTACATAACTTTTGATAAAATGTGACAAGAGCAGCCACAATTCTAAGTAAATCCATAATTCTCTTCCTCTATAAGTTTTGCATGCTGTATGGCTATTTATATATTGGTGCTCGTGAAAGCTTCACCGAATGATCATCTCATTATTTTTTAGATTAGACGATAAGAGCAATCTCATTGAGCTCCCTAAAGTTGGATAGGACCAAAATTTAGGGATAGACGTGGTTAGGGAGACCAATGTGAATGCTTTGATGCACGTGTTGGGAAAGTTCTTTGTTCCCAAAGTAGGAAGAGATGTAGTAAGATTAAAATTAAAAAAAGAAAAAATCAAACTAAAGTAGGGAGGAATGTAGTTAGATGAATAAATAAATAAATAAAACAAAACAAAACGGATAGATTCTTATAATAAATAATGAAGAAAATTTTAAAGAGACCAATGTAAATGCTCTAATAAATGCAATTTTATTCATTGATTCTTTTACTGAATTGAATTTTCCATATTTCCATTTCCTTTGTTTGGGTTTTTTTTTTTTTTTTTTAATTAACATTTTCCATAGCTTAATAAAGAAATCCATATTGAATTATTAATAATTTTGTTCTTTAATTTTTGATTCATCTATTTGTATAAATTTTATGAAAATATACTTTTTTTTTTCAGTATGGTACTAATGGTCCGTTTGGATACAGCTGAAAACTGAAAACTGAAAACTGAAAACTGAAAACACTGTAACAAAATAATTTTTAAATGTGTGAATAGTACCGTGGAACCCATTTTTAATGAAAAAGTTGCTGAAAAGTGAAAATTGTGGGTCCGTGAACAGTGAAATTTGGGTTGAAAAGTCAATTGTTGCGGCTACTGTTCAATGAACAGTAGCCACTACAGTAATGAACAGTAAAAAGTTGTCTGGGAAAGCTTGAACGCGCGTGAAAAAAAAAAAAAAAAAAAAAAAAGGGGCTGAAAACGTGACGCCAGACGCAAAACGTGCTGGCCAAACGGAGACTAAATATATAACAGAAATGCATAACAATCCTGGTCTAATTACCTTATTATAGACAGTCCAATCAAACATCTCGGTGTTTTTTTCTTATTTTCAAACGTGTCATCCATAACCTTTATTTCTTTCTTTTTTTTGATAAACTCCATAACCTTTATTTTGGCTTTGGATAATATGCCAATCAAAATAATGAGCTCTAAAATGAAGTCAAAAACGAAATCTCAAGGGCTCGTTTGGTACGTGTGTTTAAACAATAGTTTTCAATTTTTTTGAAAATACGTATGGTTGAAAAAATGTATAGAAAAACGTGTAATATTGTTTAAAAACTGAAAACATGTATTTAAACACATTTTCTTGCTTTGTTAAAAAAAAAAAACTAAGATATTACGGTAATACATTTTAAAGTAGAACTGTTATACAACTCTGGTTCAAAAATCAGCGTAGATGTAGAATCCTTTCAATGAGCCTTTTTATCTTCAACTTTAAAACTTCAATTAAAGTCTAGGTGCGCATTACATACATAATGCGCCAATAAAACAAAATTGAAGCCAAGAGCAAATAACATGCCCTTATGTTCTTATCAAAACAAAAAAACAAAAAAACTTAGGGCCTATTTTGTTAGCTGAAAAAAATGTTGTTTTTTGTTTTCATTTTTAGTTTCAGTGGGACCCACCATAAAAAAATAAAAAATAAAACTTGTTTGGTTTAAAAACTTGTACTTGGTTTTCATTGTCAATATCTTAAAAGTTGAATTTGAATACAAAAAATGAAAACCCTTTAGTGTTTTCATTTATATAGAAAACGAATACAGTAGCAATTTCATAAATACTGTGAAAACGCAAAGGGTGCCACCAGATTGATGTGTGTGTAAGTGAAAAAAGTACCGTTAAAAAAAAAAAAAAAACAATACCAAGCCGTGTATGATGAATTTTATACTCAAATTATGTGTTCAAAATAACTTACTAAACACTCCCAAATGTAAAAATTGGTCCTTTTCTCTATATAAAATTTTAGAAATTGAATACAAAAAAAGAGAAAATGAAATGTAAATGTACCATTTTTTAGAACCAAATAGGGCCTTACGTGCACTCATGTTGGTTGCTAAGATGACTGGCAGCATTCATGGGTACTTTGATTAAAAAAAAAATTTAAGTTTAGGGGTATTTTTTGGTCATTTATAAGTTTTCAAGGGTATTTCAGTAATTTTGAAGGTAAGAACCAATAAGACCATATCTGAATTCATGTGTTTTTTGGTTTTTAATTTTGTTAAAATTGATAAATTAATTTATTAAAATCAAATTCTGACTTTTTATTATTTTAATGGCCACATAGACATTCTGTGTGCCATATAAGCACTTTTCGTTAGTGAGATGACATTAAGAACTAAATTGAAAACAATTTAAAAAATGTAGGGACCAAAATAGGAGCTCTAAAAAAGTGGAGACCAAAATGGGAATTAGCCCCAAAATATAGGGACAAGAAAGATATTTTCTCTCAGATGCTAGCATCAATCTTGCTTTTTCCTCAATCACCATCACGAGCTTTCTTTTAACGAGTGATTTCTTCAAGGGAAATTGTTGGGGAAGCAACCCTAGTTTCTAGAGGAACTAGGACAGACGAGGTAGTCTTAACAGCCTCCTTCTCAGCCACCCTCGACCTTTTCTGACCACTACTAGACAAAGGCTCATTCTTCTTGGCCTTTATTCGTGCTTAGATGTTCTGGTTAAACCTAATCATCATCTCTAAAGCAACAATATGAAGAAGAGTTAGCACAAAACATATGGATAAAACTATACTCAAACATAAAGTTTTTCAACAAAACTTACTTCTTTCCTCTTTCTCTATAGCTTTTAAGACGAATGGAGAAGGCCCAAGACCCAAGAAATGGCGGTATAGAGTTTGAGGATCAATAAGATCGTCAAAGTCATCAATAGTCCTTGTGTAGTTAGGAACTGCCTTAACTCGATCCTAATACCTGCTCTTCAACTTTGGACGAGCTTTAGCTGTGAAATTACAAAAAAAGGAAAAGGATTTAGAACTGTAATTGGACGACAAAATAAAAAATCATCAAAAGATTTCTCACGAAAAACAATGCACCAAGTTTTAAGGTCCCCCATCTATGCAGTAGCCTAAGAACATCATCCCAAAGGTCGTCAAGGGAGTCTACCTACCACCACCAGAAACAAAGAAATATCTAGACTACCAATAATGGAAGAATGAGGGGAAATCAACAATGAGCCTAGCTTTCTTATCCCAAGGTACAAGTTCGTAATACCCAAACTCTTTGGACTTTTTCAAACGATACAGGTGTACGAACTCGTCCAACCTAATCATATCCCCATCAGGGATGATCAACCATATCTCCATAAGTCTAATAATGATCCTCCATGAGTTCGGCATAAGTTGCCCAGGAGCTGTATTCAAATGATGGAGGAGTTCCATTATAAAAGGGTGGAAGAGGAACCTAAGACCACTAAAAAACGTGGCCCCCTAAAAACACACTTCACCATGTGCAAAGAAGCAAGCTTTTTTATCTTGACGAGTCAGACGAATCCTAGTCTTATTTGGAAATTGGAACCTATCCCTAAACCTAAAAAGGGGTTCCTCGTCCAAATAGCACTTCTTCTCGAGGGCATGAAAGGCCCTAGCTTTGGGAGAGGATGAAGCCTTTAGAGAATCAGGTTTTAAGAAAGAAGGTCTTGAAGCATCGATATCTACCTCTACTTCCATGGGTTTATCATTGGACGATAAACCTATCTCTAGTTCACTCGACCTGACCATAGAACCTTCCCTCTCTACCCCAGACATCTCACACAACAGATGATACCAATTTAGGGAACGATGCAATAAGGGGTACAAGTCGGTCAAAACAAGCCTAAATGCACTATCCCTAGAGATAACAAGACCAAACGTAGGGGCGATGACCACTCGAAGACACAAGAAAAGCCCATAGACAGGCAGAGAAGAAAGAAACAGAAGGACATATATGCCTAATTTCATAATAATCAACCATTAACACATGAAAAGGAACATAACTTAAGCAAAAAGAGGAAAAACCATACATGAGAAAGGAAGCTAAAAGACTCAAGCTCAAAGGAAGAGAATTTGCAGAAGAAGTGGAGAAGAAACAGAAAAAGTAAAGAAAAGAGAAGAGAAGCAAGGGTTCTTAAAAAAATTGTTCTAAAAACTGAAAAATTGCGGGAAAACGAAAGGTCTCGTCGAAAGGCACACCATGTCCAACCAATCAACAGGAAACACGTGGCCACGATGCATGCAACGCCATCACATCGCATTAAATGTGAAAGAAATGGAATCTCAAAAGCCACGCCTAGCATGGGGTGACCTTTCGCATTCCTAAGATCGTCATTACATGTAATGACGATCATGAAATAGGGGGCAAATGATGAACCTAGAAATTCCCATCGTCCAGAGAGATCACTGGACAACCAAAACACCATAAAAAAGCATTCAATGCATGAACCATTACACATCGACGAACGCACAAACATGGCCATTGGAAGGATCTTCAAACCACCTCATTAAATCACCGTGAGTCTTATGAGAAGGCATTTAAGCCACCATTGAAAACCTCTAATGGCTAGAAAGGCAAAGACCTATATAAATTACTTAAAAACCTAAACAAATGTACAACATACATTATAGTATTCTCGTTTCTTACTTTCTCATCAAACACCTAACTTTATCATCAAAGATTCATTGGCTGGCACCACGCCGATGACTCTTTAGAGAGAAACTCTCTAATTATACTTGTGCAAGGAGCGAGGTCATTTTCATCAGATTCTGTCTGGACAAACCAATCAACTGACGAATTTAGCTTTATCAGTACCAATCAGATATTATTTACTATATGATCCAGAAACTTATTTTTTATGCATAATTTATTACTACAAAAACTTGCAATTTAAACAATTGATTGATGATATACTATTGAACTTTAATTTTCTGAAAATTTTGCAAGCATGAAGGAAATCAAAAGAAAATGTAATTCAATAGTAGATTTATCCAAATTCACATTTAATAAAAAAATATTGGGTGAAGTTGTAATCTTAATCTATAACCAAACTTTGTCCATTCTTTTAAGGGTAAAAAAATCATAAAAATTTTAAATTATATAATAATTTGTTTTTCCCCGATCAGGGATTCGGTATGAAGTTGCCCAATGGGTGTTTTTTCTTCAAAATTGTGGAGAAGGTCACGTGAGATGTCCATGTCCCAACATGGTACCCCACATGGAATCATGACACATCCACTAAAAACGACCGAAAATTTGCATTCCAAAAAACATATTACAATAGTGGTCATCAAATCAAAGCACACATGATCCAATGCGCAAATACGACCTACATACATATATACTATAATGCTAAAAAAGAAAAAAGAAAAAAAAGAATGAGAACATTAAAAAGAAAAAGTAGAGGTCCTCTGAAGTGCTTGGGGAACCGACCTCCCCAACTTTTTCATTGCATGTTGAAAGTTGAAACCAATTCCCCCACACCTTTCCAATCCCCTCTAAGACAAAAAAAAAAAAAATAATAATAATAATAATAATTCAGTAAAGAACAAACTAGGTTTGGCTACACATGGTTCCTTTTAGTTTTATTATATCTCCGAGATTATGAATTAATTTTTTTTTATTATGATGGAGTTGAATAAATCTAATTGCTGATGAAAAAGGGTGTGCATTCTTAATGGCCTATTTTTATTTTCTTATTATAGTAGTCATGGAATTGGAATGGTCAAACTTGTATATCTTTCTCTCTTTTAAGACATTTCTTTTTCGATTAGGATTCCGATCACTTTCATTCCTCCGTGCAATCAAACAATTTTTAAGCGAAAGAGAAAGTTAACATTACAGTCAGCAAAGCAAAACCCATTTCAGCTAATGCGGCACACTGTCTCCCTCTCTTGCTCTAAATTTTGGTTTGCTTTATTTCTAATTAATCAATCAAAGATCTACCCAAAGTTGGTACTCTCTGTCGTTAAGTTTCCAGCCTTTTCTTCTCCAGCTGATTAGTCCTTTTTTTTTTTTAATTAGTAAACAAATAATTGTGCATTCCTTGCCATCGCAAAGCCAGCTCAAAGATTTTGCTATCCATCACATGTTTATTCGATATCCCCTCCCCAGATGATAATGTTTATAAACATCCAACATATTCTGCTCTTAAAGTTGCTCATCCTATCTATGTTTTTTGTTCAATTTTATTTTTATTTCATTTCAATTACCTTTTTCTTTTTTTTTCTAGTAACGTTTCCAGACAACAAAAAACCCAGTACTTCTGAAAACCCAAGAAAAGCAAAAAAGAAATTTGATTTTTATTTTGAGGATGTTTTGGTTTAGATAAAAAGAAATTTTTACCAGAACTATTTTGGTTTTTGCTTGCATTAACAATATTGTTCCTCTTCCATTGTAACAATTGGTGTTGAATTTTCTCTTTCTCCGAGACCAGAAATTTTGCTCATGAGCACTGAGGACCTTCTGATTATAAAATTGTTCACTCTCTATATTTCAACATCTTGCATCCATACAATTTACAGTGACTTGAAGAATCCCAAACTTTTCACTTCCATAAAAGAAACAGAACTTAAAAACTTGAATTTGCAATATTCAATGTAAAAAAAAAAAAAAAAAAAAAATTTAGAGTCAGAATACAATTCTTTACAAGAAAAGAAACGAAACCCCCATAATTCTAAATCAAATGAATTTTTTTTTTTTTTTTAAACTCGTGTATTGAACTACTAAAAACCAAAATTTCCTTTTGATTTACAAATGAAAATATTCTTTTTCCCCTTTCCATCTCTTAAACCAGAAAGAGAAATTTACTAGTTTCAGTTTCATTAACTAAAACTAAAACTAAAAAAGAAAAAATTAGAAAGGGGCTCCACGGGCACAGTATGACATCAAAACGGCATGATATGTGTGGTTTTAGTATCGTAACTAGAAAGGCAAGACTTGGAATTGACACGAAAGATCTTGAGCATATCAGCAGACATTTGGCGAACAGAAGGCGAGCAATTGCTTTGCATTAGCAACAATATCTTGGTTAAGCCATTGGCTTTGGCTACTACGTCTTGTGCCTTCTGGTCACGGAACAAGTAACACACGCTCCAAAGTATCGTCACCGCGTGCTCCGTCGCTACACTCGATACTTTCAGAACCTTCTGGACTATCGCCGCTATGCATGCCACGTCATCGCATATTTGCGACCGACCTTCTTTGCTCGACGACATCGTTTCCATCACCTTCAGCGATTTTTCTGTTATCGACACCGTTGACGACGGGTTCGGATCCGAAATCAGTTTCGCCACCGATTTTATTGCCCCGAGTTGGACCAGTTTCGATCTCGCTCTTTTCGGCATTGAGATTCGGATCAAGCATGACAGTCCTGCTTCGATTACAGATGATTCGTTTTCTGGAGATATTAGCTTGAGTAATTCCTCTAATAAGTTTTCCTTTTCTGCGATTATGAGCTTCGATTCCGCGTCGGTTGCGATTGTTTCCAAAACCCTAGCCGATGCGATTTTCGCCTCTGTGCTTCCTTGCTGTAAAACCTGAAGAATTGAGGCTAAGGAATCGAGGTCCGTCTTCAAAAACAAATCCCTCAGCTGCTCTTGTTCTTCGACTTTGCTCAGTACCGATTCCAAAACCATAACCACTTGTTCAAGAAAATGGTGGTTGTAATTTCTACACGTTCCTTCACCGGCATTGCCAAGAAATTCAACGAGCGTGACAATGAAGCCGTCCATTCTCGCCAGAGACTTTCGGTTTCCCTCCGATTCTCTCGCGAAGCAAAGAATCTTCGACAAGGATTCCAAGGAACTGTTATTTTCTGTTTGGCTCGAGAGGTCCTTGATTAGGTCCTTCACTTGGTCTAGCGACGGTACAGAAGGAGGTGACTCGGGCGAGTCAACTGGGCCCTTACGGACCGAGTCAGACCAGATCTCGATTAGGCGCTGTAGTGTGCGGTTGGGGACGATCTCCTTGCTGTCAAGGACTTGCATCGTGGCCGGACACGTGTTGTTACCATTGTCCAGCCACCGCTGGATACTGGACCTATCGTAAGTCACTCCGGTGCACAGACTCACCGGTGACTTCATCACGTCCAGCGAGATCGGACACCTGAAGAAACTCGGCACCGTTATGTACAAGTCATCCCTCACCATTTTTTTCAGTTTTTACAATTCTGTTTGGAGGGCGAGAAAATTCACCGAGAAAGTATGGTGCAAAAGAAAGAGACAAAGAAGGAAGAGAGAGAGAGAGAGACAGGGGGGGGGGGAGAGAGATAGAGATGACAAGAGAGTGGTGGGTTTAAAGGAGAGCGAAAAATGAGTCAAAGGTACGCTGACGTCACTATTTAACTTTTATTTTATTTTATTAATTATTATATGAATTTTTCATGGTATTATTCTATTCTTTAGGCCTTTGGTCTTTGGTCAATGAGGGATTGATGGGTTGTTTCTTTACTCCGAGTTCAGTTTTGGGGTATTAATTGCGTGTGTTTTCCTATACCTTACGTTATTTGTTTTCCACCTCTGGATTTCATTTTCTCGTAGAAATCTGAAATCTCGGGGAAAATAAAAGGCTAGGAATTGGAGGGAGAGGTACACGTGGGAGGGTAGGACGTTAAGGGCTGAAAATAATGGGAACGAGAACGTGGGGGTGGTGGGGACCACAAAGCAATGAATAGCTTCTTCTTTTTTTCTTTCTTTTTTTTTTTTTTGGGTGGGGCCAACGTGTGGTTCGGTTGGTCGGTCCGGTTACATCATTGGTACGTTGAGGAGAGTTAGGAGTTAGGAGTGAAAGCTGGAGACCAAAGCAAAGGGAAAAAAAATCAAAATCAAAATCAATGTAGGGAGACTGGGAGAGTTAGTTCTGATTTTTTGTGGTACTGGGATTTTGATTTCTCTTCTTTTCTTTTTTTTTTTTTTTTTTTTTTGGGTGGAGTATTTAATTTATTGGCAACAAGGCCACTATTTTTTTTTTCTAATTCTTATTTTCTTTTTTGGGTTAATGATTATTATTATTTTTTTTTTTTTTGGGGTGCGGGGAGAAACAAGTGCTCTCCCCTAATGGGTTTGTCACAAGACACTTTGAGTGATTCTTAAAAACTTTGAATTGTTTATTTACAAAAACTCCTTTTTCTTATGATGGATGATGCAATAGATTCTGATATTCATATGCAACAAAATTTTCAACTATATATACCTTTTCTTTCTTTGAGGATATGGTTGCATTCTATAGCATCACAACTGTAGCCTAATTTTAAATACAGAAGACTGTTGACTAAGGCTGAGCTGTTTATTCTGTGTATTTAGTCATGTCTTTTTAAATAATAGCTAGTAAAAAAGAACTAGCCTACTACTTCGTCTTGTACATTTAATTTTAATGACCCTTTTAATAATAATAATAATAATTTAATGACCGTTGCCTGGATTTGGACAATGCTTTACTATTTTCTTGCAGATGCCCAATCTTTTTAAAAAACAAAATAAAATCTTAAGAGACTTTGATCTAGAGCAATATATAAGTGTCAGGCTGTCGACAGTCCTTGCAAGTAAGACACTGGTTTTCTCAAAAAAGTAAGACATGTACCGCACTATTCCCCCACCCCCAAAAAAAAAATTACCACACTATTTAAGTTTGTGTCATGTATATGCATTCAAAACTCCAACACGAATCTGACTTGATCAGATGCAAAGAGTTTTATCTTTTATTTTTTATTTGTTTATGTGTTGATTGATTGGGTTGAGTTTTAATTTTTTTTTTTTTTTTCTTGAAGTATTGATTGCGTTAATTTGAGATTGACAAAATTTTCAATCAAAATAACCAAACTAACTTAAATTAGACTAGAATAAAAATTCTATTTTATATAAAAAAAAATACTCTATAAATTTAGTCAAAAAAAAACTTTGTAAATAGTTTAAAATATCTAATTATTTTAAGTTTATTTGTATGATTTACTTTGAATTTTGGAACTTAGTTAAATTATTTTGTTATGTTGAGATTTATTTTTAATGAAATTAAAATATTATATTCAATTGTGTAAATTGTAATAAATTATTGAATAATGAATTTAAACAAATACGTAAAAGAAAAAGGGAGAATAATGGTTGGTATGGCATTTGTCCATTTCTTTTTCTTTTTCAAATGGCATTAAAAGTAACACTTAAATAAAAGGATTATATCAGAAAACTTCTTTCTATTAACGCTGCCAAGAGTCTTATAATTTAATTAATATGATTTTTTTTTCCTTCTAAAAAAAATTAATATTTTTTTATGTTTTAAAAGTGTAGAATTTAAATTTCCTCTCCCACTTTCAAATTAATAAAATAAAATAAAAAAGCTTGACATATAATGGGGAACCATTATTTTTGAAATAGCATTACAAATCTCTATAGATTTACCTTCCAAGAAAAAAAAAAAAAAAAAGAATAAATAGTGAAATAAATTCAAATTTATATATTTATACTTGTATTCATTTCAATCTCTGATTTGTTTATTGGTAATTATTTCTCTAATTTGTCTATATCCCTCCCCCCTAGGGTGTAGGCCCCACCATGGGTCCTATAAAGGGGGCCCAGACCCCTATTAGAGGAGGAAGGACCCATCCCATAAGAGTGCATAATTTTCTTTTTTTTTTCTTGTGATCTTCAAAAATTAACATAGATTTAGAAAAGTATTTAGGGTCTGTTTAGATACCATTTATTACTAAAATTGAAAACTAAAAATACTGTAGTAAAATAATTTTTAAATGTATGAATAGTACCGTAGAACCCAGATTTAAAGTTTTTTTTTTTTTTTTTTGCTGAATAAAATACGTATAAGTCCCGTGAACAGTGCACGGGACCCACTGAAAAATGCACAGCACAAGCACAAACGCAGACGCGTTTTTATCCAAACGGTCACTGAATTCAATTCTTCGATATGTCTCCTAATTTTTTGGCAAAATTTTTCCTTTCATTGTTGGAGATGTTACTAGCTAGGCAAGCTATGTCCTATTAGTCCCACATAATAATATTTAAAAAAAAAAAAAAGTGGTAAAAAGACACACTTTGAGAGAACATTTAACACGCAAGGATAGATCTAAAATTGGAATAGTTATTTTCAATTGTTTGGTTGCATTTGAACTATAAGATATATGATGATCTTTATATCTATGAAATATTGAGTGTAACTTTGTGAACAACCCTAGTAAGACTATTGAAAAGAAGAATATTCCTTACATAAAGTACAATGAAGATTAAATACTCCCGCATAAACTCTAAGGGTCCGTTTGATTGGGAGAATGAAAAAAATGGAAGGATCAAAAATGGAAAAGTGGTAGAATAGAAAAAAAAAAAAAAAATTAGTTTCCCTCATTTATGTTTGGTTGGGAGGGTAGAAAAGTAGAGTGATGAAAAAAATTTTGTTTGGTTGAGAAGAAAAATGAGAAATTTGAAATAGAATTTGTATAAAACAAAAAGTAACACATTATACTTTTAAAAAAATTGTGTATAGATTTGCCCTTCATTAAAATAAAAGAGCATGAGAAATTAACCTAAAACTGTTTTCTTAAAAAAAAAATTTTTGATGTAAGAACATATCAGAACCTAATTTTTTTTTTTTTAATAAAAGGAGAAGGAAATGGGTTCTAAACACTAGACAAAGACCCAAAGAAATTAAATAATAAAGAGAGAGAGAGAGAGAGAGAGGACAACACATTTAGAAGCAGTAGACCCAAAAAATAATAATAATAAAATTAATTTAGTAAAAAAAAAAAAAGCCAACACATCTAGAAGCTTATTACTGGGCAGCTAGGGTATTTTTGTCCAAAAGCAACAAGGTTTGCTCCTTGTTTTCTCTCCTATAATCTTCCCAATTTGGGGAAATTGAGTTTTGATGGGCTTGGGAAGAAAACAACTGGGCCCCTCCAGTTTTCTCTCCCCCACTCCTTTTCCAACCAAACACTCCTCTCAACCATTTTTTCTCCTCTTTTCCTCTTTTTTTTTTTCATCTTTTCCAAAATCATCCCAACCAAACATACCAAAAAGGTCCATTTGGTTAGGGATGAAACAGAGATGATAGAAAATAGGAGAGAGAAAAGTAAAGAGAAAATTGATTTTATGTGGCGAGAGGAGGAGGATAGAAAATTGGTGCGGTCAAGTGTTTTCTCCCCCTGGCCCACCAAAATTATATCTCCCCAATTTGGAGAAAAAATAAAGGGAGAGAAATAGTTATAGTCAATGACTGAACTATCCTTCCTTCTTTTTTTTGTGCAGACTTGCTAGTTTTTTTTGTTTTTTTTGTTTTTTTTTTTTGGCAATATTTTCTTTTTTACATGCTAGACTTGCTAGTCTTCTTTTCTTTTTCTTTTGTTTTTTTTTTTTTTTAATTTATATATTTTGTTTTGCTCTTATCTTACGTGCTAGACCTTTTTTTGTCTTGCAATATTTTCTTGTGCGTTCTGGGCATGTATAAGGTTCTTTTGTTTTCCTTTTCTTTTATTTATTTATTTCTTATTTTTTTGGGTTTAATTGGATGAGATATTTTAGGGTAAACTGCAAATTACACTCCTAAAGTTTGGGGGATACTGGATTTTGCACCCTGAAGTTTCAAAATTTGGATTTTATCTCCTGAAGTTTGGTGATGTTTGGATTTCACACCCTAACGTTTCAAAACTTGGATTTTACCCTCTATATTTTAGAAGTTTTTGGATTTTAGTCCCTAAAGTTTTGGGGTGTTTGGATTTTGCACCCTAAAGTTTCAAAATTTGGGGGTGTAAAATCCATACAACCTAAACTTTAGGGGTTAAAATTCAAGTTCTGAAACGTTAGGGTGTAAAATCCAAACACCCCAAACTTCAGGGGGTAAAATCCAAATTCTGAAACTTCAGGGTGTAAAATCCAATCACCCCCAAACATCAGGGGTGTAAATTGCAATTTACCCGATATTTTATTAATATTTTTTGTAGTTTTTTCTTCTTCTTCTTTTCTGAGCATGATTTTTTCTTTTTTAATAAATTTGGGTGATTGCCTTTTTGTTGGTTGTTTGCCACCTTTTTTTGTTTTAATTGGACATCATTTTTTAATAAGTGCTTATGAGTAAATTTATACAAATTCATTTTTTCCATCTCTCTATTTTTCCATCCGTAACCAAACATAAATTAAGGAAACTAATATATTTTCCATACTCCCACTTTTTCATCTCTTCAATCAAATGGACCCTAAGAGCTCCTTTTGTTTTTTGTTTTTACTTTTTTGGATAGCTTAGGATTTTAAAGCTTCCTAGGTAAAGTTCTAGCATTTTTCATTAAGCAGTTATAACGGAGGGCAACATTTCTTGGATATCCATCATCGAGAATAGGATTTCCTTTGCTACATTTTTGTGGATCGCAATATGACTAAGACTTTTGGGGTTACATATAGAATTCTATGATGTACAGATTTTCAAAGAGCTATGATCTAAAATAGGTCCCTTTGTCAGGATTGATGCAAACACTTACCTGAGTGTTAAGGTAGAAATGCAAGATTTTGTGTATATATTAATTTGAAAAAAAAAAAAAAAAAAAAAAAAAAAGCCTTTGGATTTGATGAATTAATTAAAATGCTTTCATTTGATGGAGCTTCTGCAACTGATACTATTGGTTTTGCTGGAGGTTAATGGCACCTACAGAGGTAAGATTGTGTGAAAGAAAAAGTTCTCTCCAAATCTAAATAAAAAATCTATATAATAGTGGTTACAAAAACTCCTCTAAATGTTCCAACAGAGCACGGTTGATTACAAATTCATAGGAGCGAATAAGTGTGCAAACACCTAGCCAAGAAAGGTTGTACACAAAACAAACAATTTGTTATCTACGGGTCTCCCTCAACTAATTTTGAACCCCTTTGTTGCTTCTCTCTCTCTCTCTCTCTCTTATATATAAAAGATAAAATTTGTAATTATATATGCTTTCAATAGTTTTTATCATATATTGTAATTATTGATTCCCACTTTGGTTTATATATAAAAAGATCAAATTTTTAATTATATGCTTCAATAATCTTTATCATATATTGTAATTATTGATTCCCTCTCTAGTCTATACATTAAAGATAAAAATTGTAAATTATATGCTTTAATAGCCTTTATCGTATATTGTAATTATTGATTCCATATTATAGTCTTTCATGATAGGACAACATAGTTTTATACATTTAGGATTCGTAATAGGTTTCCAAAAAAAAAAAAATTACTTAAAAAATTTAAATATGTTTTAACTTTTTATGAAACATGTATTTTTTATTTCATACATATTTTTTTATGTAATCAAGATATTCAAGTAAGTGAAATTGTCAATTATATGCTGTCCTTTTTTTTTTTTTTGTGTGTGTGGGAAAGTCCACAAAAAACCTCTAATTTTATTCTTATGACAAATTAAATTCCATATTTTCAAATGTACCACTTCAAATCCTACACATGTACTATTTTGGTAAACATTTGGAAATCATATAAAACACTAGGGATCATATGTGGAGTTTTATTGGCAAAATAATAGAGGTTTAAAGTAGTAACATATTTGCAAATGTGTGATTTTTAAAAAATAAGTAAATATGTGATTTAATTTGTCACAATGATAGAATTATAAAAAAAAATTTATAATAAATTTCCCACATTAATTTTAAACAGAAGACAATTCTATTAATTATATTTTGTTTCAATCGATAGTAGTACTTAGTTATCTACTAATAGATAATCACAATTCCAATATATCAAACCTGTCCTATTTATTATTTATTATTTGATTTTTAAGATGAGTCATGTTAATGGGTGTTTTTAAGACAACGATAAATAAATAATTTTTTAAAGAAAATTGACACAATTTTTTTGAGAAATATAAAAAAACTTTTAAAAAATTTAATTTATGTTCTCTTCTCTCATAACAAAATTTTTACAAATATTTTATAAATTAATATCTTAAAGTCTTCGTTAAACGTCAAACGTCAAAGTAAGTAGATTTGCATGAAATAGACGCGAGTCTTTTTGTCTGCCCGTGCTTGCGATTTGCAACAAATTTTCAAATAAGCAATTGACCAACCAAACACGTTCGACTTTTTTTTTACTATAATTCTACCAAAGTCAAATTTGGTATATCAGCTCCCTACGGCAATGTTTACGGTTTCAAAGTCAAATTTGGGAAATTTTCAAACTTCAAATTTAGGAGTAACAACTGTCATTGGAAGACTCAAGCACTAGGATTTGTCAAAGACACAAGATACTGATTTTTGGAAAATTATCTAATAACCATACACCATGAGTTTTTCTTTTTGACCAAAATTTGTAAATATTCCAGGTTAGGTGATTTTAAATGGTAGCAATTGTAATCACCAGACCTATATGCTTTTTGACTATATGTGTTTGTTTCTATCCTCATCCGTAGTGGCATGGAGTTTAGACACCAAAAATTTGAAAGTCATCCAGAAAGAATATCAAATTTGTAGTTTATTTTTTTCTGGAGAAAATTTAAACCACACAGTCAATGCCACACCTTCCCACTCATTTACTTTTAAGCCAACACATTGTATGGAAAGTTTGAAACTTTAAATTAGGAGTAGGGGTAATGTAAGATTTCAAGAATTCTTTAATTGCTTACCCATCTGAATTTGTCACTCATGGTTGCTCAGAAGTAACCTGCCTGGATGTTATATGGTCGAGTTCAAATTTTCTATCTCATCAATTGTGCTTCACTTCATACTCCACTAATAAAATTTGGACAGCTAGCCTCTCTCATTAAATGAGATAACTCTAACTATAATGAAAAAGACTAGCTGTCTAAATTTTATTGGTAGAACATGAAGTGGAATACAATTGATGGGACAGAAAATTTGAACTCTGGTCGGTCATTTTAAATGTTAGAAAACAAAGACATCGCAGTCATGGCAATTGGCAAGTGGTGTTTCATTCAAGTTTCAACTTGGAAGATTCAAGCTCCAAACTTTGACTAGTCAGGCCTAGTTAGGTTAAAACACGCTAAAACCCAAATAATTTCGTCCGGTCTGAACACTACTCGGCAGGCTAGGCTAGGCTGCTAGCTGAATAATTTTAGACCCAAAAAAAAAGTTTTGGGGGGACAATTTCTAGAAAATATTCTTGAAAGATCTTTACCACATATGATACTCTAACTTGCCCATCATAGTTAAGTATTGTGGACAATTAGTCAAATTTTAATTAACTTCGCAAATCTGACTTCTAATAACTTATCTATTGATCGGACACAATTGTTCTTATTTTAATATTAGAGATACAAACTATTTTATAAAAAAAATTACAAACTGTTGATGTAGTGAGTGATTATTAGTAAATGAGAAAAAGATATTAATGGTGGGTCAAGATAAAAACAAATAAGAAATTAGCCACATCATCATTTTGTAAAAATATTGTAAAATAGTTTGTGACTGTAGTAGCATTACTCAAAAAAAATTGTAATGCTATTATTGGTTGGATAATAATTAAGATTTTGAATGGCTGGTTTGAACATTTTTGCAAAAATAAAGTTAGGTTTGGAAGTGCTTATAAAAAAAATTAAAGAGAAAAGAAAAGAAAAGGAAAGAAAGGGACAGAAATGACGTAAGTTTGAACGAGAAAAGATTCATAAAAATGTGTTTGTCGAGTTACCCACCCCATTCACAATCAGTATTCGAAATAGACAGTCATCATTTCAATTTCAAATGCAAGTTTTGGTTCTAATAAAGGAGACCTTTGCTTACACGGCCCCTGTTCTTAAAAAAGAAAAAAAGAAGGGAATTTGAGCAAGGATTGAACTTGTAGCTTGTAAGTCACTCAGAACAACATCGAGTGTGAGAGTGAGATCACCGATCGAGTGCGTTGCAGTTGCACACCACTATCACTATATATGCTGGGTTTTTGTAATCATTTTGGGTTATAAGTAAATCAATCATATACGTTTTGAGACAGATGTAAAGCAATTTAAGTAAGAGGAAGATTAGGCAATTACAACATATATACACTTCAACGTGTGCTCCTACCCTACGTGTATCAATGTATTGAGCAATACTATCTCAATGTATTTTTGCTTGATAAGTTCAGTAAAGTCCAGAAAAAGCTTAAAACCTCATCACAGGGAGTTGTGTGTGTATATATATACACTTCTCACCCTCTCTCATTATTTTTTTCCTTTTCAATTTTGAAAAAGAGAAAAAGAAAATGTAGGAGCGCCTCCACAATGTTCTTATGAGAAAACAATTTCCTTTTAAAAGGAAAATATTAAGCAAATGGCATCAAAAGTATCATCTGCAATAAAACCTTATTCATCGGTGTGAACTGCTGAATTAATTGAAGTTGGATATAAGCATAAATGGTTAAAGCAAAAAGAAAAATTGCTTCAAACAAGGGATATGATTCTTAAAGATTGATTTGCATCACTGCATGTTTTCCTATTCAACAGAAAATCCTCGTTTTCCTATCTAACCGAAAATTTTATTTAATTACTAGTTGGACCTAGGCCTTGTGTAGCATAAGGCTGGTCACGAAGCAAAATAAATGGACCAAAAAAAAAAAAAAGGCTGTTCATATAATATAAAAAAATAATAGTAGTTTTCCAATGTATCTCTCTCTACGGTTCATAAGATGTCTTGACCTTAGGGTCTGATTGATTATAAGTTAAAAGAGGAGGATAGAAAAAAAGGGTGAAAATAAGGGAGATGAGTGTTTGGTTGGGAAGGAAATGCAGAGAGAAAATGGTGAGACTCGATAGTTTTTCTTTGGGCTTACCAAATTTCAGCTTCCAATTTGGAGATAAAACAGGGGAAAAGAGAGGGGACCAAAAATAATTACCATTCTGTCCCCCGTTTGGTCGGAAGGGTGGAAAAATAGGTGAATAAAAAATATTTTAATTTTCCTCCTTTTTGTTTGGTTGAGAGTGGAAAAATGGAGGGATGGAAAAAGTGAGATGATAGAAAAGTGGAGGGATAGAAAATTTTTGACTTCTCCCGTTATGATTGGTTTGGGGTAGAAAAGTAGAAGGATAGAAAACATTTTTTATTATGATAGAAAATATTGTTCTTAAAAATCATTCTGGCAAATCCATAAGCAAACTTTGCTCCAATATCTATGAAATTGTTTATTCATTTATTGAATACCATCACTCCATAGTAGAGGACAAGGACCACATAGTGTCAAAGTTTGGTGTTACTTGTTAGTCTAACTCCAGAAGTTCCAAGCCAGAAATCCTTGCGTGTGTAGATACTCGTTTCATTAAATGCTTATTTATTTTGGTGAAACATCCGTCCATCATTTTTATAGGAAAATTATTAGGTATTTTTAAAATATCATAAATGCGTAGTCCCTCATCTCACATGAATGGTGTGTCCTACCATAAATTTAATTAGTGGGACTTACTATTCATGTGAGAGGAAGGAGTATGTATTTATGGTATTCTAAGAGTATGTAATAATTTTCCCATTTTATAAGTGCATTCCCAGGTAAATATGCATTTTGCATTTCTAAAACACCACTTTATTTACTTTACATTCCTTTTTGCTGAGATATTTACTGTACATTCCTACTCAACCATACACCCTGTATCTAATATTAAACCCATACCACACCAACTCCACAACAGAGGCCAAATGGCTCAAAGCCAGCCAGCAATACACCTAACCATAATTTTTACACCCTGGCTGTTTAAAAAACCGTTAAGGAAAGAGATTCAAGATTTTTAAAATTCGACCGAGGTCAAACCACAATTATGTTGTAATTACCTTTTTTTTTTTTTTTTTTCAATATGCGGGTCCCACAAAAGATGAACAATTGCTTTTAATAATTAATTAATACAAATATAGATATTAAATTTATAAAATTAGCCAAATTGACTAATATATACATATATGGGGGAAATTAAATGTTTTTCAAGTATATTTTTACAATTTATATAAGAAGTTAATAAAAATAAAATAATAAAACATTAAAAAGAACATTAAAAGTTATAATTAATTTTTGAAGTAAAAAAGTATAAATATATTTATCTATTCCCGTTTAGAGATGACTAATTAAAATCTAAAATACAATAAAATATTATGAATATTAGTTATAAAATTAGGAATATTATGAATATTATATTAGTAGTATAAAATTCTATTAAGTATACTTCAAATATATTTGTTTTCCACTTAAGAGCATCAGCACACAAGCATGGTCTAGTGATTAGAGTTTAACTTTAAATCTAAACCACCAAAACTGATGACATCCACCAAATTGGTAAGAGCCACCACTAACAAGCCAAACCCGACCACGACAACCACTAAAAAACAAAACACAGTTGCTACCATAAAACCCAAACCAAACCTACCAATAGCAGTACCGACAATCCACCATAGCCACGACGACCAGTACTACAACCAAGCCAACAGCCACGACCATTGCCACAACCCAAAATTCTCAAATCGACCACTACACACCCCATATTGCAACCCAAAATCTCAAATCGACCACTACAAAAACCCAAATCACAACCCATAGAGTGGTTGCTTCACCTTCAACCCTAGCCCAACCATCACCATCACAAAACCCAAACCCAAATCATGTGCTGAAACCTAGAAAGGAAACTAAAATCCACCACCACCGACGTGAAGGCACCACTTAGAGAGAAAGAGAGAGATGTTAGAAACTTGGAATAAAATAAGATTTTTTGAATTTTAGAGCCTACTACAATAAGATTTATTTTTAGATCTTACTATAGCAATTATGCAAAATTTGAGCAGTAATAAAGCTTCGAATGTAGGTGTGTTTTGGGTGATTTTTTGCTACAATAGGATCTAAAATGCATTTTGCATTCTTGGACGGGAATGCTCTAAGTGGTGTAATTATAAGAAATTTTACACCATTGTATAATTTTTTATTTCATTAATATTTTGAAAATTTTACAATTAATTAAATTATATGTTTGCTATGTTTTTTAACATGCATGATGCATGCCAAAATTTGTGCTAATCAAATGTTATTTGCTATTCTACAAATGTTGGGGATATTACACAAACTAATAATGGAAGAACAAGATTAACATAAAAGACAAACAAAAAATAGATAACTTGAAGGCACTATATCGTTTTCCTTAGACAATATTTGCCCTCCACACTTTTGTTGCTCAAGGGTTATCGCAAATTTGTCTCTAGGATACAAATAAGATGTTGGGTTCTACAGATAGTAATTCTGGAGAATGACGACATGATTTCTTGTGTTTCTCTCAAACTTACTATTTTTTGGAGTTAGTTATTTTTTCAAGTGAATATAAGCCTCTATTTATACCCATATGGTTATGTTTCATAAAAAGACACGTATGGAGAGTTAGTTATTTTTTCATAAAACAGTTAACAAAGATTGAAACCTCTTCAACCTTTCTGAACAGTCACTAGAAAATTTTGCAGGAAATTCCAGAAAATTCTAGAAAATTCAGATTTTCGAATTTTTGCTTAGAAAATTCTAGAACTTGAATTTTCACTTTACGAAACCATATTCTCCAAACTCAAACATCATTATTACAATCTATCCTTGTATATACCTATATATACAACAACAAACCATGTGCTGAAACCTAGAAAGTAAACTAAAATCCACCACCATCGACGTGAAGGCACCACTAAGAGAGAGAGAGAGAGAGAGAGAGAGAGAGAGAGAGAGAGAGAGATGTTAGAAACTTGGAATAAAAAAAGATTTTTTTTGAATTTTATAGCCTACTACAGTAAGATTTATTTTTAGATCTTATTATAGCAAGAATGCAAAATTTGAGTAGTAATAAAGCTTCGAATATAGGTGTGTTTTGGGTGATTTTTTGCTACAATAGGATCTAAAATGCATTTTGCATTCTCGGATGAGAATGGTCTAGGTGGTGTTATTATAAGCAATTTTACACCATTGTATAATTTTTTATTTCATTAATATTTTGAAAATTTTACAATTAATTGAATTATAGTTTGCTATGTTTTTTAACATGCATGATGCATGCCAAAATTTGTGCTAATTGAATGTTATTTGCTATTCCACAAACCTTTGAGTGGTCCTTAACTGGATTAATTAAGATTAATTTTATGTCAAAATATCATGGGTTTATTTTTCTAAGACAAAAAAGTAATTAAGATAGAGATTAAGAATTAGGATCATTAAGATAATGTTATGATTATTTAGTGACTTTTTTAAAAAAAAAAATAAAAGATAAGAATTCTGCTATAGCCTAATCTAAGTGTATATGTGTGTGAAGCTCACTTCTAGAGCCTTGAACCCCGGCCCTTGCCCCCTACACCCCACACCCCGCAAGCACTTAAACTTATGGAGTGACTATCGCACTAAGGGCAGGGACGGACCTAGGGGGGGCTAAAGGGGCCCGGGTCTTCCCGGGCCCAAAAAAAATTTTTTTTTTTAGTATGTAAAATTTTCAAAAAAACAAGAAAGTAAAGGGCTTGGCCCCCCTTGATTTTTAGCTCAGGCTCTCCCTCACCTCAACCATCTCTATCCCAAAAAAAATAAAAATAAAAAGACTTGGGCCCCCTCCAAATTTGTAAAACCCAACCGGCCAGCCCACTGCCCACATGTAAAACTCAGCCGTCCAAAACTCACAGGCCAACCCACATGTTAAAAAAAAAAAAAAAAAAAAAGGAAAAAGGGCAAGTTAAAAAATGTAAACTCAGGCTACCCACTACCCAGTAGTCCGAAGGCTCTAAGTCTCCAAACGGAAAACGAAAAAGAAAAGAAAATCTAAGGGCTAACAGGTAAGACAAAGAGAGTGAGAGGCAAGAGACTGAGAAAGATTCTGCTGCTGCCCACGCTGTGAGTGAAGTCGCCAAAACGCAAGGTGAGAGCTTGTTGCTGCTGCCCACATCGTGACGTGCCACCACGCGAGACCCTTCTCGCAGACCCACGCGACACCCATCTCGTTGTGACGCCGTTGTTAGCTTTGATCTGCTCCAGCCTTCACACTTCACACTCAACTGACTCAAGTATTTAATCTATCCTTCAAAATCTCAGAATTTGTGCTTGTTTATGGTGTTTGTGTTTTAGTGAATCTGTGCTTGTGTTATTTTTTTTGGCTTTTTGGCTTTGTGACTGTCTTTGTGTCTTTGTGAATTGTGACTCTGTGTTTGTTTGTGACTATCTCTCTTTATATTATATAGAAAAGAAAGAAAGTGTAGAGTCTTTAGAGATTTGAGAAAATATCAGAGTTTGACTATTTGTTGTGTGGTAGTTGGGCAACAAAATAGGGACAAGTCACAGCAATAGGAAAAGTGATTTAACTTTCAAAGAATTAAAATGGTAAAGTGTTTGTCAGTAGTGCATAATAAAATCATAGTGTCGATAGTGTCCTTCGAAACAAAATGGAAAATGATTTTTTGGCAGACTTTTTGATGTTATACTTTGAAAATGATATAGCTTCAACATTTAGTTTAGATTTAATCATAGATGATTTTGAAGATTTGAAAGAGCGTCGAGTTATTAAGAAACAATAGTGTTTCGTGTCTTTTGTTTTTGTTGGTAGATGATTGTATCTTAATATATTAAGAAACAATGATTTTTGAATATTTGTCTTGGTTGATAGTTTATTAATACTATATGGATGCATATTTGAAAAAAAAAAAAAAGTTCTCTTATCTCCAGCCCCCCTCTGGCTTGAAATCCTGGGTCCGTCCCTGACCAAGGGTGTGCGGTGGTGATTATGTAGTAACTTTAAAATACATTTAAAATTCATAATTATCCTTAAGCAAGTCAGAAAATCAAGCAAAACTTGCCAAAAAACGAATTTTGAGCCAAAATTTGCCTAGGACACGGGTGTCAATCATCACACATTTCTTGCTTCCCACTAAATCCAATTTTTGGTGTATTTTATAAACTTGAAACCAAACTTGAATGTGTTAAGGATAAAAAGTTCAAAACTCCTGAAGGGAAATAATGGGGTAATAATTAAGTTATCTACTCCATTCCTCCTCTATAAAGAACACTCCCACCTAGGGGTGGTAATATGTGTTTGCATGTTGGGTTCATGTCGTGTCAACTCATGCGTATTCAACTATATAGGTCAACCTTAACCCCACATTTTTATTAAACAAGTCAGGATTTCTCAATCCTAACACAACCCATTTATTAAATGGGTCAATTGTATCAACTTGTTTATTAGATTTTATCCAAAAAAAAAAAAAACCTAATTTTAGTATCAACCAAACTGATATGAATTATGAAAAACCAAACAAATAAATATTTTAAATATAAAATTTAGAACTAACAAGTAACTGTATTACAAATAATAATTTAAAACTAAAGCATATCTCAATATCACAAATAATCAATCATAACATGTCAAAGAAAATAAATCACAACAACTAATAAGTTTATATACCTAGGGTTTGAAGGGTATATTGGTAAAAATTCATTTAATTAAACGGGTTAGATAGGTTAAATGGTTTCTATGTGATGGCTACTAACCAAACTCATTTATTAAATGGATCAACTATGTCAACCTGAATATGACACGAACCTATTAAGTCTCAACACATAACCTACTCATTTCATGTCGTGTCGTGTTGGGTTCGCAGGTTGTTCCAATTTTGCCACCCCTGCTCCTACCATCCAATTAAAGTGTTAGGTTTTAAGAATTGAGGAACTAAATGTATTACAATTTCAATGTGTAATGTGTTGGCAAACCATGATCAAAACTTAGAGTTTAGATTTAGGCTGCTCAAAGTGTGTTTATGTGTGAAGTTGGAATCGAGTGATTGTAGGATTTATTAGACTAAATCTGCAAGGCTCGATCGATCGAAAATTAGACTCGATCGATTGAACCTCATGCAAATTATTTTTTTCTGCAGAATTTCCAATGCAGCCCAAGCCCATATGACGTGTAGGGTTTTATGTTTTGTTTCAAGTATAAAAGGAAAAACCCTAACTACATTTTTGAAGTTGTTGATATGCTATGTGTGTGAATCTTTTGTGAGATCTAGAGGTGTTTACCTTCATTCACATTTAGGGTTATCAAGATTAAGATTGCTGTCAAGAACTTGGTGATCTCTTCAGTTGCTGTTTCAAGAGCTTAAAGAAAAAAACAAGTAGGAGAACATATGGTTACTGTGGATCAAGAAAAGAAGTAGTCCGTGGACTCGGAGCTGTCATGTGGTCGTGGTAGTAAGTTTCTACTCAAGGTAGCAAGTTTCTATTTGAGGTAGCAATAGGATGTTAGTGGTCTAAATCTTATTGTACAAACTTCAATTCTTTCATAGTGGATCTGTTTTACCTTGAGGATAATTAAGTTAAATCTTCCCCAGGTTTTTTACCAGTTTGGTTTTCTTGAGTTATTATATCGTTATGTTATTTACTTTTCCGCATTATTTACATGATATGATTTGATTGTGTTTACCTAGATCTGAATAATTTATCTAAGTAATCACTTGGCTAAATAACTAGGTTAAACAACTTGTATTTTAAGGGGTCTAAAATCGTACCAGTGGTATCAGAGCAGGTTAGTTCTAGTATTTAGATCCTTTGATCTAAGAGTTGATCCTTAACCCCTGTTGTCATGGAACACGGATACTTTCTTATGATCCCACCTCACTTTGATGGGAACAACTATGCCTACTGGAAAGTAAGGATGAAAGCATTCCTGAAATCTATTGATGAGAGAGTTGGAATTCCATTGAATACGGATGGGAGAAACTTACTACTCCTGTAAGTGAGTGGCAAACTTCTCAGAAAGAAGCAGCCGCTTTTAATAGCAAAGTCATGAATGCTATTTTTAATACTGTTTCTATGGAGGAATTTAAGAGGATCTCAAATTTTGAGGTTGCTCATACTGCATGGAATATTCTCCAAACTATGCATGAAGGCACAAAGGCAGTTAAGATTAACAAACTGTAGCAGTTAACTACTAGATTTGAAAGTATTAGAATGTCTGATGATGAATGTTTTGATGAATTCTATGCTAAACTAAATGATATTATTAACTCTGCCTATAATTTGGGTGAAATTTATGATCAACTTAAGATTGTTAGAAAAATTCTTAGATCCTTGACTGAGGATTTTAGACCTAAAGTGACTGCCATTACTGAAAGTAAAGATGTGGACTCATTCCCTGTTGATGAGCTTGTAGGATCTCTCCAGTCCTATGAGCTAGACCTACCTAAGACAAACAAATGCAAATCAATGGCTCTTAAGTTAGTTGATGATGTTGATGGTAATGGATTTGATGATGAATTCTCTTCTACAGAGATTGCATATCTTGCTAAGAATTTTAGAAATTTTCTTAGGAACAACAAAAGAATAGTAAAAGGCAAAAACAATGCTGAACCTAGGAATTTTAAGAGGAATGAACCCACTAAAGTGAATAATATTGATAAATCTAAAGAAAGAGTAGGTCAAACCTCTAATAATTCTATGGGTTAACAATGTTTTGGTTGTCACGGGTATATGAAATCAGGATGTCCCTCATTCTTGAGATCAAAGGGTAAAACTATGGCTGTAACTCTTAGTGATGATGAAGTTTCTAATCATGAGTCTGGTAGTGATGAGGATGGAAACTTCATTGCTTTCGCAACTACTGCTACAGTTAATGAAAGTGTTGTGGTTGATGAGAACACTTCTGATGGATAACTCTCGGAGAATGCTGATTTCCAAGAAGCCTATAATAAGTTTTGCAAGGTTGCTGCAAAGGATACTATGAATGTTGACTTAGGTTTAAAGAAAATTGCTTCTCTTGAACTTGATAAAAAAAATTTATTGTTGACATTGTTTGATGCTAATGAATTGATTGATAAGGTGAAGATTGAAAACATATTGTTGCTTGATAAAGTTAAGAACTTGGAACTAGAATTATTTGTTGCTAGAGAACAAACAAATAAGTCTGCTAATTCTAAACTTGATTACATATTGAGTATTCAAACGTCCCTCTTAGACAAAACCGGTCTAGGTTTTGAAAATAGCATCTCTATGTTTGAAACTCATTCCACAAACTTTGTTTCTTCTTCTGAGCCCTCCAAGAGTGAGAATGTCAAACTAATAGAAGTTACACCACCTCCTAGGAAGATTAGGTTGATCTTAAAGAATCTAAGCCTAAGAATCCTCCACTTCCTAAGGATATGTTGCATAATAGACCTTTATGGGTTTGTCATTTTTGTGAAAAGACTAGTCATATTCATCAAAATTGCTTCAAGTTGCAAGCTGCAAAGCGAGCAAATAAGCCAAAAATATTTGTGCCTCAAACACAAGATCCTATGGTACTCATTGGTGAATTGGTAAAGGCGTTAAACCTTTATACCAATCCTGGAGTTGCTCATCATTCTAATATGAATAATAATTTCAATGCAAGAGTTGCATCTAAAAGGTTTTGGATGCAAAAGGCTCAATCTAATTGAGTTTTTCTGACATGGTCTTTATGCTTCATCTCAATATTCTTTGTGACCTTTCTCCTTTTGATATATATATATTTTTTATTCTAGGATTTGCATTGCATAACATTCATGCATTTCATGATATGTTGTTTTTATTATTCATAAAAAAAAAATAAAAAAAGGGAGAAAATGAAGGAAAAATATGTTTTGCATTATT
Organism: Quercus glauca; assembly: GCA_023736055.1. Lineage (NCBI taxonomy): Eukaryota > Viridiplantae > Streptophyta > Magnoliopsida > Fagales > Fagaceae > Quercus > Quercus glauca. Next base: position 29,393,950 of record CM043320.1, read on the forward strand.
TTTCTTAGACTTATAATAAGGCTGGCCATATTATCTTCACGTAACATGTTTTTGTACCTTGATTAGCTTTGATGAGCTTATTTTACTGCACTTGGCTAGTGTTAGCTATGTAGTGCATGTTGTGTGGGAGTTGTTTATAGTTTTTGATTGCATGATCTTGATTTTAAAGTCACATGCTCTTGATTGTAAGGACTAAAAAATCCTAAGAGAAAGACATAAATAATCATCTCACCTCTGTTTACTAGCCAATCATGAACACCTTAATGCATATCATATGATTTTGTGCTCGAGAAAGTGTAGCACATGCACAAAAAGAACATAAGGTGTAGCCTTGGTTTAAATAATAAAATTGGTGTGTACATTTTCAGGTTATAATAAAATTGGTGTGTACATTATTGGGCTATAATAAATTCTAAATGAAATAAAATTAGTGTGTACATTATAAGGCAAATCAAGAAACTTACATGATTGCAAGCTTGTTTTCTAGGAGATGTGAGAATTATATGTTGTAACTCTTTAGGTGATAGTCACTTTCAAACTTATGTGATGAATTTTGTAGAAATTGTGATTGATCACTATTTACTTATCACCTCACATGTATCTCATGCTATTGTTAACTGCACACACTACACAAGTTATTCCTTGCTAAACTTAGTACATGATATTGTGTGTGATCTTATTATGGCCATCCAAGATTCAGTGTTCCTTGATTCTAATGCAAAATATGTTTAATGTTGGAGTTTTAAGGACAAATTGATTGAAAAAACTTGTTTTTGAAAGATTTGGGTTGAATCCATTTGTTTTTGAAAAACTTTTAATTTCATACACATGCATTTCATTCATAAAACATTGTGCTTTGAGAAGTTTCAGCATTAAAATACTCTATTTTTCAAAAAAAAAAATTCTAGATTTTCGATTGATCAAATCTATCTCTCGTCCAATCGAAAATGCGATAAAAATTTAGGTTTGAATCTGCCTAGCTTGATCGATGCTCGATTGATGCTGGATTGATCAAATATGTTTTTCGATCGATCGAATCTAATTTTCAATCGATCGAAATTCGAAAGTTGAGTTTTATAAAAAAAAAAAGCTTCATTTCACGTGTTCATCACTTTTTCCAAAGCTTTTTCAAACTTTTCCTCACTTTCTCTCCTCAACCAATCCAATCTAAATTTTTTTGTCGTTTTCTGCCTCAATCTTTCAAGGGTTTTTGTCTTCTAGTACTAGTAAGTCTCTTTAAACCCTTCTTTTTCAATTAATTCACATTTTTCATGCATTTTACATGTGATTTTTGAGCATAAGATTTTTAGGGATTTTGATGTGTGGGTTGTTTTTCTTCAATTTCAATCATTGGGTTTTTGTCCCTAGACCATATATATGTGATTCTCATGTTTTAATTTGATTAATTTTGTGTTTTGAGAAAATTTTGAATTTCTAGGGCTTGAAACTAAACGAAATTGGGGATTTTGTCCCATTGGGCTTAGATTGGTAAAATTGACTTGTATAATTGATTGATTATGTCATTATATGATGTTATCTAACTAGTGTAATGCTTAATTGATCAATTTGATTTTTGAAATTGGGTTTTTCAAAATTTGGGATTTTTTCAACTAATACTCTATCTTCAAGTCAAAATTTGGATGTTATCTAATTAGAGCATGCATCATATAGATTGTTATTTTCTATATTTTTTTTGTCTCTAACCCTCTCTAATGCAGTTCGCCCTTGGTTTCTTTGTTTCTTTTCTTTGTTTTCTGTTTTTGTCTTTTCTTTCCAACCTTTAGCATCATGGTTAGAAAGACTAGGGCAAAGAAAACCACCACCTCCTATTCCCTGGTTTTCGAGAGTGATAGATTTAGGTTTGAGAAAAACTAAGAAACCTATGAGAAGCTTAACATATTTAGGTCTGTCTGGGTTGAGCATAAGGTCATTCTAGATGAGTTAGATCCGGAAATCCGTAAGAACTTTGAGCGTAGGCATTGGTTGCCTTTTTTGGATATAGATCATCCTCCTCCAGCTACCTTGATTAGAGAGTTCTATTTGAACCTCTCTGTCCACTCTGATGATTCCAACACTTAATATGTGATGAGTTGGATAAGGGGTGAAGAGTATGTCATTACTCCGTCTGTAGTGGCCTCTGCTCTTAGTGTACCTTTGGTACAGCAGCCGTGTACCCATACACTGAGACTCCTCCTCTTGATAACATTATGTCCTACATCACTGGTACTTCCATTCAGTGGGGTATTGATTCTCGTGTCACCTCTCATGAGCTTACTGAGCTCAATTATTTGTTCTTCCGGATTTCTTGTCATTCTATTTGGCCTATCTCTTACTTGCACACCATTCCTATTGAAAGATGTGTATTTTTGTATGCCCTTGTGACTAATGCTCCTATGAGTTTTCCTACTCTTTTCATTCGATCTTTGGTTGAGGTTCATATGAGTAGTTCTAAGTCACATGGTCTTTTCTTCCCTGCTTTTATTCATAGGATTTTGTTACATTTAGGATTAGAGGATTTTCCTGCATCTGAGCATGTCCATATCATCGCTCCCATAGGTGCCACCTTCCTTAGGCAAAGAGCATCTCAGATGAAAACTAGTTCTAAACGCCCTAGAGTAGAGTCTTCCGTAGGTGCTGCATCTTAGCATCCTTCTTCAGGCAACCCCACTACTAAGGAGTTTGTCGATCCCACTGCCACTGTTGATCCTCCACCGTCTTCTTCTAGTGATGCTTCTCTATGGAGTTTGCTGGACACTGTCACGACCATTCAAGCGGTGCATGGATAGATTTTGTTGGACGTGCTCACGAAGCTTCATGCTTTGCATGCTGATTTGGCGAGTGCTCAACGGTCTCCTTCACCACCTCTTTTTGATGATGATTCCTAATCGACCTCTGGCAATTCGTCACAAAAATGGGGAGTACATATTGATGGAGCTAGAGGCAGTTTTGGAGTTTTAGATTGTATATCTAGGAGCTTTTGTATTATTTTTTTTATTTGGCACATGATGTATTTGTTTGTATATGTTATAAGGAGACATTATGTTTTATGTTTTATTGTTCCTTGTTTCACATATGATACATTGGTTATTGATTTGTATTATGAGGTTATTGATGATATATGTCTTTTATTTTCTGTTTTGTGAAATCAAGAATTAAATTGGTTTACTTGTATTTTCCACACATGCTTTTATGTGTTTGTTGAGTGTTTCAGGAATATACAGGTTTATTCAGTCGTGTTGCTGTTTACATTGGCAACTTGTGGATAGTAGTTAGGTTGAATTGTTTTTAGGCATGTTAATTTTTAAAGGGCTGTTTGTAACTTTGAGCATTTCAGTTTTGTGATGTGTTTTGTCACGGATTGCCAAAGGGGGAGTTTGTTATGTTCTAAAACTTTAGGAACTAAATGTATTAGAACTTCAATGTGTAATGTGTTGGCAAACCATGATTAAAACTTAGAGTCTAGATTTAGGCTGCTCAAAGTGTGTTTATGTGTGAAGTTGGAATCGAGTGATTGTAGGGTTTATTGGACTAAATTTGCAAGGCTCGATCGATCGAAAATTACACTCAATAGATCAAATCTTATGCAGATTGTTTTTTCTGTAGAATTTCCAACTCAGCCCAAGCCCATATTACGTGTAGGGTTTTATGTTTTGCTTCAAGTATAAAGTTGTTGATATGTTGTGTGTGTAAATCTTTTGTGAGATCTAGAGGTGTTTACCTTCATACATACTTAGAGTTCAAGATCAAGATTGATGTCAAGAACTTGGTGATCTCTTCAGTTGTTGTTTCAAGAGCTTAAAGAAAAATACAAGTAGGAGAACTTGTGGTTGCTGTGGATCAAGGAAAGAAGTAGTCCGTGGATTCGGAGCTGTCACGTGGTCGTGGAAGTAAGTTTTCTACTCGAGGTAGCAATAGGATGTTAGTGGTCTAAGTCTTATCGTACAAACTTCAATTCTTTCATAGTGAATCTATGTTACCTTGAAAATAGTTAGGTTAAATCCTCCCCAGATTTTTTACCGGTTTGGTTTTCCTGGGTTATCATATCATTGTGCTATTTACTTTTTCGCATTATTTACATGATATGATTTGATTGTGTTAACCTAGACCTGAATAATTTATCTAAGTAATCACTTGGCTAAATAACTAGATTAAACAACTTGTGTTTTAAGGGGTCTAAAAATGTACATAAAGGATTTTGATTCCATAGTTACAATTTTTGCAGCCATTGAAGTTATTAAAAAACTAGGAGTAGTGACATACTGCATAAATTTGGTCCTTCCTAGAGTGGATTCACCATATGTTCACCCCTTTCAAATTGGAATTTGCAAATGAACCCTTACATCCTTGGGGGCGTTTAGTTCGCTGTGATGTGCTCTTAATGTATTGCACATTACGGTGATGTGACATTAAAATTTTTGGTTTATTTTATTTTTTATAACATTACCATAATTTAAAATTGCAAAATATATCATATTATCTTAATCTCATCACCTTCCTAAACAATGTAATGTTGTATTTTTGTATTGAGATTCCATTAATGTAAGATTACAATAACGTAATATTATGACGTAATGTAACATCATGTCGAACCAAACGCCCCTTAAGTTGCTCCTACAACACTACTATTCTAATTCTTTAAACGCATTCACGTACACACATTGTCACTCATCAAATTCTTCATTATCAGATCAAGAAAGCCATAGGACAACATTTGATCTTTCACAAGGACCCCCACACACACAACTTCCTTTGGAAGTCATGCGAAATATTTATGAACAAGAAGGCCGATCATTATAAGGAGTAAATTCAACCATCAAGTACTAAAAAAAAAAAATTCAACCATTAAATTCATCAAGAAGTCATTTGAGGGACATCGTGCAAGTAGGTATAACGTATCCACCACTATGTAAAAAAATAATAAATTAAACCTCCTAGATTTCAGAATTTGCAATTAGGTCCCTCTAGACTAGAGTGGACACTTCCAAGATTTTTTATAGTTTAGTCTCGCCAGAGGGGATATTTTTCAAAATTCATAATTTAGTCCCTCCATAGTGGATATTTCTCATAATTTGCAGTTTAATCCCTCTAAAGTGGACATTTCTCAGATTTTGCAAGTTTAACCCCAATGGAGCAATATTTTCCAATATTTGCAGTTTAGTCCCTACAAGAGTGGAAATTTCACAATTTTGCCCCAGATTTGCAGTATAGCCCATTTCAGAGTGAACTTTACTCAGATAACCGGATTCACTATCTTCACCATTTTCAAACTAGAATTTGCAGATGAACCCCTATAACCCTAGGAAAAGCCTTCAAGAGTGAGATTTTCACCGTCATCATATAAAAGTCTCAGGTTTAGTGCACATATTCCCTCTAGAGTTGGATATGTTCAAAAAAAAATCCCTAGAGGCCTCTAGAGAACATCAAAGAAAATCCTTGGTGGAATGATACCAAAATTCAGAAATAGAGATAGGATAGAGACAAAGGCAAGAGCCACAAAGATAAGATAGAGAAAGAGGCGAAAGCCAAAGAAATAAGATAGAGATGAGGAATAGTTCGACCTCCCCAGGAAAGCCTTCTTACTTACTTGTAAAAGCACCATTTTCTTTTACTTGTCTTGTTTGACTTGTATGATGTTTGTAGGTGGTGGAGTGATCTCCCCATCTTGAGGCCGTTGGCCATGATTGTTTTTCTTTTTTAGTGACTAAGGGATAGTGAGTCACTCACCTTTTTCTTAATAATTGGCAACCAGGCTCAGGAATTGCAAGCATGTTGCTACTCGTTTCCCCAGTAGAACCCATGGGAATTCGGGCATACGAATCTCACGCAACTCAGAAAGTTGCACCCATCCCATGTATGCGTGTTGTTTGTTGAGTGCATGGGTGATTCCAAGCAGTAAGCTGAAACAAAAATGGTTTGTCTCAGTTTACTTTAATTCCATTAGCGAAGTTAACAGATCAAAAGAGGCAACTATAGACACCTTATTTTATACCTCTTAAGACTCGAGCCCCCGTTCTCTAATGACAATATCACTAAAAGGATTCATGATTTTTCTATGGCTTAGCTAAGTAAACTCTTTAACTTGAAGGACATTTTGATGTTTAAAAACCTTACAGAAACCCTAGCCCTGCACACGCAGGTATAGAACCCACACACACAGGCACTAACCATTTGTCCACAGCCTTCGGGTATGTTCGCACAGGTAGGGTTGCAAAAGCTATGTAAGGAAAGATTTTAGATGGAAACATGTGCAAAGATAATCCTACATCGCTTGGGAAGAGCCATGCACCCCTCTTTTCCCAAAACACACTAAATATACTAGAAAATAATGATTCAAAGAGGAGTTTTCTTTAAAGCACCTTCAAAATTAAAGTTTTCTTGGTTGGGACAATTTTTGGTATAAGCCCTCTAGTTAAAGCTAACTAACCCATTGGTTTTGTGTCTTTTAGATTGACTAAGAGGAACAGTCAAAATCTTGCTCCAAAGATCTCTTTGTTTGAGGTATCATTCTTACATTTTCCTTTCTTTTCTTTTAATTTTACTGTTGTTCTATAGCTTTGATTATCTTCCATGTAGTTTAAGTTTATTGCTTTGATAATTAGGAGCATGTTAGGATAGCTTAGGATGTAGTTTATTTGGCTAATGCATGTCTGGGTTTTGGGTCGGGTTACATATGTAAGGTCGTCCCTATGCGCGCAATCCACTAGCATGCTTCTACATGCACGAGCAAGCTTAACCCAAAATTCCATAACTCGTTTGTTTCTTGTTTTCTTTCCTACTTTGCTAAGTTAGATACATATATTAGGTTCTTTTTAGTTTAGTTTTATACGTTTAGGTCAATCAGTAAATAACATGTCTCACATGCTTAGGTTGATTGGATCGAGACTAGGGTTTATATGTTTGGATGCCAACATGAACATGCACATGAATACAATCATGCATCAATTTATGGGTGTAGTGGTGATGATTCAACGAGATAAGTGAAGGTAAGACATGAATATGCATTTGAACATGAACGTGCATATGCATTTGAACATAAACATGCATAGATGATATGAGATGAATATGATATGAACATATGTTGATGCAATGATGTGATGGTTGATGCCATGTGATATATTTGTTTCCATGAGATAATATGATGACATGTTTGCTGCTTTGTGATGATGTGATAGTGATACTTGTTGTCTTATGGTCTATGATATGAGATACCATGTGATATAATATGAGATCCCATGTGATGATGTGGATGTATGTCATGCTTAGATGAATGTTGGGATGTATGCTTAGATAAATGTTAGGATGTGATGAATATAAGACTAGAGATTGTGTTTGTTTGTATAATATGATAGCCTATTGGAGGATCCTTTATAAAATTAGGATATGAGACACAATGAGTGGAGGCCGACCCACGTGTTGGGTAGGGTTAGGTGCTTAACAACTTTCCACCCCATGTACCTTAACCTTAGACCTTGATTTTGGATATACAAGACCCCTGCAAGGGGCCCATGTTTGGTTCCTAGACATGAACTAAGTGGTGACTCCCACTAAACCCTCAGTCTCCAGTCCATTCAATTGAAACATATTCCCTACAGAATTGGGATCGTCCACACCAAGGGGAATTGAAATGCACGGACGGGTGCTTGCACCTACATTAACTAGTAATAATATAAAATAGTTCTCTTTTTATTGATTTCTTATAATATTATCGTATAACCGTTATTTTTATCTTATTTAATCTCTTCCAAAAAAAGAAAATAATAAAAACTACTATAAGATTTAATTTTTTTATAAATAAAAATAAAATTCACTGTTCGACTGATACTTTTTTTTGTTGGGATTGAGCTTATTGCTGAAAATTGAAAACACTGTAACAAAATAATTTTTAAACGTGTGAATAGTGCCGTAAGACATAGTTTTGACTTAACATTTGTTGAAATCTGTACAAATACTAAATAGTGCAAGGAATCTATAGAAAAAATGTCAAACGCCAAAGGCAGGGAGTTTTAGTAGAATCCAAACTCAACCTTATACTCGTTTTGCTTTTCAATCGGTAAGAATATTTCACTTTTCAGAGTTTCTCCAATCTCAATAAGTTTGATAACCTACCCCATGACTAGTATTCCAGCCTCAACGGAAGACACGGATGAATCATTGAATCTTCTCACGTTCTCAGCAAGAAATGCAACATACATCATAAGAGGAAAAGAAAAACATGTGATGCAACAGGTTTTAAGCTTTTATAACATAGGCATTGGATCCAGTCTAACCATCTATCAAATCAGTGGGACAACTTAGGCTTCAAAAATTCAATCCCTCAGTCAAGTAGCTGTACACACTGTTCCCCCTCCCCTCCCTTTGGGTCATGTGTTCATATTCGTATACCTATCCATTTGTGCTTCAATTTAGCCGCGTCTTTACAAAGCTGGGCACCAGATTTTGATGGTTTTGTACAAAATCTGAAATGAATTGTCCATTTCTTGTGCTAAACAATATGATCTCCTCATCTAGTCATCTTAATAAATTATTGCTGGTAGTCGATCAGGATGTTAGGTTATGCAAAGCCTAGTTTGTGTTTAATTTGGATTATGACTTAACTTATATAAAAGTATTACGGTTTTTAATAATACATATATGTTTTGCCTGTTTTAACCCATTATTGATCTGTTGTGTGGAATATAAATATTATTGCTTCAAATTAGGGTTTAGTCATGTTGTTTTAGAGAGAAAAAATATACAGCGGCACTTTATATAATTTTCCTAAAAATAGTGAAATCACGGCATCTCCGTAAACGTAGGTAAATTACTGAACCACGTAATTTCTTGTACTGTATAATTGCCTTTGTGCGTATGTTATTTTCTTTTGTTTTTTTGTATCTCACAAATTTGAAAATTCATGTATATTCCTAACACTTAAAAGGTCAATTTCCAACAATAGGTATCATATTATTCCACAAAAAACGTGTCATCTCCCACTCCCACAATTCAGATGATCTAGTTCCATCATTCAAAATGAAAAGCATTGAGCTATGAAGATTTTATTAATTAATTAATAAAGTTTCCTTTGTCAATTAAGAGATTTAAGACTGATTTTGGCCTATATCAGAGAGAGAGAGAGGGGGGGGGGGGGGGGGGGATTGGGGTAGCACATAAATCCAATAGTTCTCTAAAGAAAGTGGAAAAGAAAAGAAAACCATTTATTTTATAAGGGCAATTTCTTAATTTTTTAATAGATGCAATAGACTTTCAACTTATTACGTCCACTTTATAATTACTTTTCGTTATCAACAGATGCAAGACACCAATTTCTTAATTATATTTAGAATATTCAAATTTATTCTAGAGAAAAATGACATTTATTTATTTTAATTAAGTCATTTTAAGTTGATTACTAGTTAAACAAATCATTATAGAATTGACATATTTATTAACCCTGTTAAGCATATCAACTCATTTTTTGCACTAACCAATTTATGCTAAATACTAATCCACAAAAAAGTGTCTGTAGGTCATGGTGAATAATGCCACCCCTAGCTCGTAGCCAATTGGAGATTTTTTTTTCCCTCCCCCATTTCCTTAAGGGGTTCTTCGCTGACTACTGTATTCATTTTGATGTGTCTGGTTACTTTACTACAAGACTTGTATTTTATACTCTTTATGCTCTGTGGTTTCTATAAAAAAACCTTTTGTGAAAATTGTTTTTCGCATTTTTTAATATTTATTAACATAAAATAAAATAAGTTAAAAAAAAAAAACTATTTTTGATCAATAAAAAAAGTATGACTTATTTAAGTATTGATAATATTTTCTTACCAAAAAGAAAAAGGGAAAGAGTTAAATATATTTAAGAGATTACTATTATTATTTTTTTCAAATTGTTTGTTTCACTCTTTATCTATTTTATTTTATTATAATTTGTCTTTCAACCATTTGACATGTGTTTTTTACAAAATCGATTTGAACTATACAACAGTTGGGGTAGTTTTGGAAATAGAGAAAAAGTATATAACCAAGAGTTCTATTCTAATCATACATAGAAGATAATAATATTATTTTTTGCTGAGTCAAAATAATAATAATAATATAATTGGAATAGAACTTTTCAGTGCCCACTATAGTATACTTCAAAAATTTCCTATCATATAATTAAAAATCATTTAACAATAAGAAAATTACATGTATTGAGAAATTTAAAATGCGAAATTCATAAGATTAGGACATGCGTTTTATTCTTAACCTATAAATAATAGGACAAATTATGGTTAAAAATTTAAATTGAGAAATTTAAAATTCAAATTTCACACCATACGTTTTATATGTAAATCATAACTGATTCTAATTACAACTTAAATTATTTTTATTTTTGAGCACATTGGAAAATTATTATTTAAAAAAAAATATTAACGTGGGTAGTAATAAATAAAAACAACAACAATGACAACTTTTTAAATACAAATAACAACACATCAAATCCAACTACAAGTGTAATTTATAAGAAATATAAACCCCATCTTACTCTAAAAGAAGTCCTCTAAATTTGCAAGGTAGATTAAACACTTAGAAAGGCGACATTCGATTTTATCTTTAACAATGTGGGACAAAGTCTTAACTCAAAAAGAAAAATGTGGAGAAGAGACCCTTTAAATAATTTTCATCTACTTCTCTCATTGTCTTTAATGTGGGACAAAGTCTTAACTCAAAAAGAAAAATGTGGAGAAGAGATCTTTAACAATGTGGGACATTCGATTTTATCTTTAACAATGTGGGACAAAGTCTAAACTCAGAAAAGAAAAATGTGAAGAAGAGACCCTCTAAAGAATTTTCATCTACTTCTCTCATTGTCTTTAATTATTACTTAGCACAAAAATGGGGTTAATTACACTATATCTATTTGTGGTTTGGGCCAATTTTATGTTGCATATCCATGGTTTGAAAAGTGTCATTCTACCTACCCAAGATTGGCTTTGTTATGCAACCATTACCTACCTCATTACACACCATTAAAAAATATTTTTTAATAAAAACAAAGAAATCAAGATGTAGAGGATATTTGTAAAAATTGTGGAAGTTGTTTATGATTTAGAGAGGGGTATCTCTTATTTTTTGAGGGTTTAACTCTTAATTTTAGTGTCTAATATTTAAAAAAGATATAATACTATATATACTAAGAAATATTTTGGACCTCCCAAGTTAAAGGGTGGTTTGGCTCTTGGCACCATAACTACTGGTGTCCATGGGCCAGTCTAAGTCAAGTTTGTGCCCAACCTGCAACCAATCAAATGACATCGGGTTTTCGGCTGAAAGACTAGCCGCCAACCATGAACAACCACTTGTCAAGTTGGATCACACTTAGGTGGACAACAGTCTAACTTAGTCAAAGCCAAAGAAGGTGTTGTCGGAGGTTTTGCTTTGCTCTCTCCTTGGGCAGTGATCTATAGTTTTTTAATTAGATTTGAGCAAAAACCATCACATTGTCCTCTGATTTAAGTGAAAACCTCCATCTCATGGTCAGATCTGAACAAAAACGACTAGATCTTCTGACCTTCTTTAAGGGTTTGGTTAGTCGAATTAGGTGACTCGGGTTTTAGAGAAGGAGACTCGCCACTCGAGCTAACATCCATTATTAAAGTCTGAGATCCATCGCTAACTGCCTCTATGCTTGAATTAGACGATTTTGGTTTGCGTGGCTCTAGGTCGAATGGTTTTGTCAAGTCTCGATCAATTAGGGATTGAAAATCCTACCAATTACATCTCACCTTAACTTTTCTAAACAAGATTGTGAATTTTTTACTATGTTATTGGTATGGTAGTAATTACATTTATTGTGAGTTTTTTTTTTTTTTTTTTTTGAAATAATTACAACATGCTGTTAACCTCACAGCTCGAACCCTTTCTCCCCTAGACCCCCAAACACTTTGTGTATAGGGAGGTGCTAGTTCAGCTACAAGGTATTTGGCACATTTATTTTGAGTTTTAATTAGCGTAATTGTTAAAATCTTTTGCCATCGAATAAGAAATCGAGGGTTTAAACTCCATTTACTTTAAAAATTGATTGATATCTTGGTCTGTTAATAAATAGTAATCATTATGAAATTGACACCATATGTTAAAATTCTACCTTAGCTATAAAAATTAAAAAATTACATTCATTACTATGTTAATCTATAATATATTTTTTGGGTATAAAATTGCATCTTTCAGTATTTTTATGTTCCCATACGTATTGATTAAATAGTGTTGGTAATCGTGTTTAAAGTTCATAGTAAGTAGGAAATTAGATACAATTTATACTGTATTATGTATGAACTTGATTGTTTTATTGGTAGCACGTGTTGTTCATGTATTAGGTTAACAATATTGCTATTTTTTCACAAACTTGCATAGAAACCACATTAAAGATACTTAGTATTTTCAAAAAAAATAAAAAATAAAAAATAAAGATGCTAAAACTGCAATTTTTAGCACTTCAAACACATATCAAACACCACGGTAACATATTACTACTAATATTTAATTCATTTATTTTCATTGTTTGGAGAGGAAGATATAGAGATTATAGAGAAATTAATATATTGGGCAGTTTATATTTTTTATTAGATTATTTATAATGTTTTATTGAGTGATTTATATTATTTTAATAAGTTGCATCATATATGTAAAAATAGGATATTTAATGTATGGTGTTTTGTAAAATAAGTTTTTAAAATAAATAAAGGAACTTTTTAAAGTATTAAAAGTTAATTTTTAAGCACCTCTTTGATGCGAATGTTGTTATAGATTTTAATCTTCCCCTTTGTTTTTGAAATAAAGCACCAATAAGACGATTATGATGTGATATGAAGAGTGATGGTCAAACATTGTGAGAGATTTGGAGAAACACTTTTTGTTAGAAAGTAAAGTTTACTACGTGAATCCCTCTTGTCATGTACGCGGGATCATCGCAAATGGGGAAATGACAGTCTCTTCCAAGTTGTCCAAATCTTACATCTCTTGTCTTGTGTACAATTTGGAGTTATAGGACAAGGCTCCACATCACCCCACATATCTCCATAAATAGAGATTAGAGACACTGAAACAGTAATTATATGGAAATGAGAAACACTGAAACAGCAAGTATGGAATGGAAGGGTAAAATGAAACAGTGAGGGAATGGCGATAGATTATGGTAAGTTGTACGTGGTGAAAGATTTGTTCTTACTGTTTGAGTAGACTGACGGTGCATATGCATTGCAGTTCCTTTAATTAGGGGAATGGGTTATGAGTACTTTTTTTTTTTTTTTTTTTTTTATAAAAAATAAATTTTGCTTGAGCTAATGGGTTAACTGCTTGACAAATTAAAGGGTCGGTGAGATAGAATTATATCATATGAAAGGCCTACCAAAGGTACTGTGGCAGAGGGACAAGACTTCCTGTTATGGGGGTCTAAAACAACAGCCCCACGCAGTTCCTTCGTCGGCCATTAATGTATTGTGGGACCAAACACTCACCTAACCTCGAAAAGATGACATTGCCATTTCCTTTTCTCCTTTCACTTTGCTCCATCTCTTGCTTTTCTTTCTTTTCTTAGCATTTGACATATAGTAAAAGGTTTTTTTATTTTTTATTTTTTATAGTTATATCATAACAACCACTCTAACCCATAAGACCCATTCAAAAAAGCTTATCCCAAGCTTTCCAACTTTCACCTTCCAAGTCCAACATCACTTCTACAGTTCTACTTGTAGATGTATATCTGAGTTCTTAAAGTCATATTTCTTTTTTCCTTCCATCAGCTTTTACACTGCACACACGGACAAGGACACCCCAAAAAGCTCAATGTAATACGCTAAAAATCTGTATTCAATTGCCCATGTTTCCTGCCCTCAATACCTTTTGCCGATCAAAACCCTCAAACACAATCCCACTTCAACTTCACCCTCCACACCATCGCTCTCTCCGTCTTAGTTTTTCAACATGGGTTTATGTACAAGGCCTTTAGTTCGACTCATTTGGCTGTTCTTGTTGTTGGTCTTCATTGTCGGCAATTGTCATGGCTCAAGAGTCACAAATGTCTTCAAATTCAAGCCAAAGTCTCAGTATTCAGGTCACTTCTTGGGGTTCTTGCCGAGAAGAATACCTATACCTGCTTCTGGTCCATCAAGGAAACACAATGACATTGGCTTAAAGAGTTGGAGGTCACCCTGAAGATCACAGTTTTTGGACAAAAGGTGACCGCCTTTTTTGTTCTTCTTCTTCTTCTTCCTTCCTGGTATTTTCTTCATAAATCAAAGAAGAGTTGGTGGGCGATGTACATGGGGTTCTTGATGGCTAATTCTTTCTTGGAGGTTTGATGACAATGTATTTTTTTGTTCAGGAGATGTAATATTGGGTCTGTATTGTTTCTCCATTATACTCAAGGAGAAGCACCAGTTGGTTTAATCTTGATTTTTATTTTTTCTTGGGTGTGCATCAAGTGTAGGCAATGAACAGCTTGACAGAAGTTCTAATTAATTACTGTATTTCTCGTTTACGTTCTCTCTGTTTGTGAGGCTAGAAACTTGTGCAAAGGAAAGATTTAATACATATGCAAAAATTCAGTTGTACAGAAGCTCTCCTCACTCCTTTATCAAGTTAATATATATTTTCCTCTTCCTCTAATCCTCTCCATTTTCTACTGTATCTACTTCAGACAAAAGGATGTCATACAACTTCAGGAAGTATAAATTTTCCAATTAATAAACTTCAAAAAAAAAAAAAAAAATTTTAATTAGATAGATACCAGTGCCACACCAAGCCGGAGGGGGATTTGATAAACTTTTTTGCTTTTTCTTTTTGAATTTTGATTTCATTAACTTTTAATTGCTACTGAATCAGGAAATTATGATGAAAATATGATTTCACTTATAATAGAGATTCTATTTTCATAATGAAGATTTTATTTGTGTGGATCTAACAGCATAGAGAGTGCCACGAGTCACGACATTCAAAATATTAAAGAATAAAACATTTGACATACATATTTATAATATTTATCTTCATGATCTAATTCAAATGGAGAGGACTGAGAGAATAGAATCCTTACCTAATACAAAATAATGAGTAATAAAGTAGTATAGTTGAATGTGACATTGTAGTATTGGGAAAGGATTTATTTATTATTATTATTTTTTTTATAATTTTATAACGGGAAATGGGGAACTTAAATTCTTAAATATGTTGAAAATTTCATTTGTCTTGTTAAATGAAAAAGGGGTTTTTGGTATGGACTCATTGATCTTACTACAATAGGTAATATTATTTGTACCATCGGGGCAATATTGGGGTTATTCTTCGAACCACTAACCAAATGAAACAATTCGAAAACTCTTATCATAAAGCCACAACCTTGCGGTGGTTAACCTAGTTTATAATACAATAATGTAAAATATTCTCATTGATTTGAATATTTGATTAAAGTAAAATAAGGTTACAACATTAACAACTACAATCCTAGTAAAAGTTTACTGTTTACTATCTCAATAAAATAATATATATGACAGAATTATGTTTATTATACTGTTTGGTTGGACTCAACTACTTGAGTACAAATTGTGATGAAAGACTACTACACGGGAAGTGTATTATCACTAATCACTATCACCCAATTCCTTTTTAATTTTTTTCCCCTAAAGGATGTATATTAGTATTACCTATGATTTAATCGTCATATAATGAAGATAGAAGTAGAGTAATATACTAATATAGTATAGCGTGTGTACATCAATTATAAGCAAATTAAAGGAAATGAATATATTTGCCCAATTAACGGCTTAAAATATTACCTTTTTCCATCATGTCAGGTTATCATAACAACAGCAATGAACTTGAAAGCCTCCATCAACCAAAGCTACTCCTTTTATTGTCACCAATGGTTGTCTTCACGGACATCAAGTTTGGCTATAATTTGAATCTCCCTTGGATTCGATCAAATTTTGAAATTATGGGAAAAGGATACACCATTCTTTTTTTTTCGCTGAGAAAGGATACACCATTCATACGGGCTATGATATATTATGATTTTGATGTCGATGACATATAATGTTATGTGGTAGTTTCATTATTGCTCGCCCCAATTCAAATTGTGTAGAGTGTAGTACTGATAGATCCTTTTATTCTCGCCAAAAAAATAAAATAAAAGTAGTAGATCCTTTTTTTTATATATATTTTTTATGAAGTAGTAGATCCTTTTATTTCAACACGATATCATCATAGATCATAATAATTAAAAAAAAAAAAAAAAACCGATATCATCACATATTCCGTTATTTACTACCTTTGTAGTGCCGCGTTAGCTGGATGGTAATGATCATCAGGATACTAGAGAGCTTAGCAATTATTTTCCCTCGTATTGAACATGACAAGGTAAAAAAGGGAAAAAAAAAAAAAAAAAAAATTCAAGCCTATATGAGAATGAGATCATTTCACTTTTTTTTTTTTTTTTTTTAACAAATGAGATTATCTAGATCGCTTCGAGTATTTTCATTTTACGAAAGTTTCGAATTCAATATCTCATAGATATCATGAGGTCTTAGAAATCATTAAACCAATAAGTCATATCTTATATATCTACCTCAGTTAGATTGAATTATTTATCTATTTTATCTTCTTGGGATGAAAAACAAATCTATTATTAGAAGTGATAAAGAACACACAGCTAGAAAATTATACATAGTTGACATTTCTCAAGTTCCTAATTAAAGCCCGACTAAATATTTTTAATTAGTACAAAATGAGGTGTTCACATAAGGTAATAAAAAAATAGGCCAGCTTTGCAACAAGCTAAATAAGTGTCCATCCTAGGTAGCAAAAGAAGCCAAGCCTCTCTAACAAGAGAGTTTGGAAAAAACTCTCTTAATCAAAAAGTCAAAATCTCAAGTCTTAACGTAAGAAACTTTGATTGGAAATCAGAAGTGGTTGCAAGTTTTCATGATATTAAGAATTCTATATTAAGAATTCTATGCATCTCCATTCACAGTGGGTCACACTAATATACAAGATTTTCTTTATTTCAACTTGTGTCTATTTCATGATTCAGATTTTATTTTATATTCTATCCATTTCATGGTTCAGAATTTATTCCGTGACATGTTGTTTATTGACAGACAATATTTGAAATGAAGAAGGATACTTTTTTTTTTGGCCAGAGGGGTGACAAAAATTTTGATGCCTTTACTACTTCGATGTTTTATGCACAAAAGGAGGCTTTGGTTTTTTCTTTATTTATTTATTTTTTGAGAATCTTTTGGTTTTTTTTCTTCCTTAAATTGAGTTTGGGTTTAAAAGTAATTTACATTTAATAAAAATAAATGGTTTTCCGTAATTTAACCCTTTTTTTTTCTTTTTCATATAGACCTTTTAAACTGGCGAGACAGAAATTGGAAATCACGTTGGTTTAGTCAAATTCACAAAAAGATTTTCCATTCATTTTAACGTTGAATCATTAGAATTTAGAACCTTCCTTTGAATTATGGGGCTCCGTGTTAAACTTTGCCCGGTGTGTGAAGTACGTGAGGGGACTATTTGGTTTTCGGTCATTTGTAAAAATCGATTTTGTTCTACTTTTTATGTGAAGAGATAAGGTCCGTCTAGGTGGGATGTTAAAGTGCTTTTAAGAGTCTTCAAAGCCGTTTATCAAAAAAAGAGTCTTCAAAGCTCTTCTAACTGAAATTAAAGTGTTTGACAATTTCACTATATAGATAGAGCATTAAGGGTTCGTTAAAGCTATATTCAGTTTTAAGGTCAAAATTAAAATTTAAAACTTGTAGGATAAACATTTGGACCTTATTGGTAGGTCATTTTAAGCAATTTTTTGAGCATTTTAAACATATTAACACACTTTTTCACAAACGCGTATATCAAAAACACAACAACAAAAAAAAAATACTCAAACTCCTTTACTAAACACTCCCCTAGAATTATTGTCCAATCTTTATAAATTTTTTTTAACAATATTTACTGAAATTTGTCAAATACTCAAAATACTAAAGAGCTCTTTTTTATAAGAGCTTTTTAATTAAACTCTATATCACAAATAGGCACATACTAGCTGAAAATAGTTTTACAGTGACAAGTTTAATTAGTGCATCATTCTACTAATTGTAGCATATTGTATACTATATGTTTGATTATTATTATTACTTTATAAGGGAGAAAAACTATGTGAGACATGTTTTAATTTGTGGAGAGTAAAATAGAACATTCAGAATGGAAGATAAAGTTTTTTTTTGGTATAATGTTTTTATTTCATTTGATGCTCCTATTAAATTTTTTTTTTTCCTCCTTCAAGCTGATTTAAAATTCTGTAGGGTCCCTTTGTGGAAATGTTTTCTTTGGAACTCCTTTGACCAGGGCCAAAGTAGCACCCTATTGATCCCTGTTTCAGGGCAAAAAATAAATTAAAGAACCAAAAGTTTCTAAATGAAGGTTTTTCTTTCTTTTCTATGTTCTTCTTCTTCTTATTATTTTTTTTAAAAAAATTCTGATCAATTTTGAAAAAGCTAGAGAAAGTGAGAAACAATGATGATTGATGAAGACAGCACTAGAATGCGGGCCCAACATTTTCCGATCAACAATTTATATGGATTGCAAGAATCGATGAATTATGTAATACTAATGATGAGTTTCGAAACCTCAGACACTTTCTTTTGTCACGTTTGTCGTTAAAAGGAGAAAAATAATGAACCATATTGATTGATAATATAATGTTAATAGTTATAAAAAGAACTGGATTCATGATCTATATATCTAAAAGCTGTAGGGAATAATGTAAAATTTCCAATTTATAACGGAGAATTCGGACTTTTGCTTTGCTTAGTGCTTATTCATTACACAAACCCAGAGCACGCTCGCTCAGTAAATGACACGAAAAAATGATTTGACGTAATTGCATTCATCAGATGATTCCATAATTACTTTTCTCTCAAAAAAGAAAAAGAAAAGATGACATAATTACCAATAAGCTACTTCACCCAAGGCTCCCACATCTATTTATTGAATTCGATGATTATCATACTACTTTTTTTTAGCTGCCAGGATCTTAATATTGCTCTGCTTGTGTCAACAGAAACTTTCCACGTATTTTTTCGGGGAAGAAGAAAAAAAACAAAAAATACATGTTCGAATAGAGGATAAGTTTGAGGTATTGCTATATGCTCTAATTGTAATTGAAATGATTCTTTTTTTTTTTTTTTTTTTTATAGCAATAATTGAAATGATTGATGTTTTCACATATCTAATAAATAGGGAACGAGCGGGTAATTACTATCATAAAATACCAAGTGATTACAACCATTTGGAATCAAAGTAAAAATAATTATATAGATAATTGGTTGACAGCTAGTATATTCCTACAATACAATTAATATATAATATAATAGTTACAACAAATTTCACAACTTATTAAAATAATTGAGTATAATTGATTCAGCATCACCTTTATACATAATTATTTTTAACATCATTTTTAATATATATCAATAACAATCTGTTATCTTAATAATTATGAAATTTCTTGTTTCATTTTAATTTGTTCAAAAAATGTTTTGACATAATTTTTTTTTATTGAAAGTATTATCTACAAATCATTTTTTTTTTTTTTTTGAGAAGAAATCTACAAATCTACCTTTTTCTTTTTTTAGAATAAAAAAGAAATATGATAATATTTCTAGCTAAGTTGTAATCATGATTGAATACGAAAAGAAATATGAGTAACCTTGTCAATTAAGCATATCACAACAGACATCTTTCTCTCATTAATATTAGCTTCTTCTTTTTTTTTTTCTTTTTTTTTTTGGTGTGACGCAAAAGCGTTTTACTTTTACCCGGTAGTAAAAGTCAAGTGAAAAAAGGAAAAAGTCTAAGACATAATATGTAGGTATAATGACCTTTATCCTTTTTTTATCCTGATGCAAAGAAATCCTGCTCTGTTCCCAAATAATCCACCTAATTATTAGGTATATATATATATATATATTATTATTATTATTATTATTATTTTTTTCCCTTTGATGGGAAGACTTATTATCCATCCGCATAAGGACCATAATTTCATTTCGAATCATGTCGAAAAATCTAAAACAACAAATCAATACTTTCTGGACTTCTTTTTTTCCCTTTGTTACTAAGAGAATGACTTACTTCTAATACTTTTTTAAATAGAGTTTCTTTTATTTTAATGAGAAAGTGCTACATCATTCATTAGCTAAATAAAATGTGAAGATTAAAAGCCCTACCACTTGTGATTATGTATTTAAAAAAAAAATGATATTTTCAGTTTAAAAAATACTAGAAGTAAGTCAAATCTTATTATCAATATCTGTTAGTGGCCATGTTAATAGACACAAATAAAACAAGAGGAGGCCCAAATTGAAGCCTCTCAGTATAATAGGCTCAGGCAATTTCTCTTGCCTTTCTTTTTCTCCATGTGGCCCAAGCATACATTTGAAAGTCAATGTAAAATCTGGGGAGATGTAGTTTGGACTTCCTTGGGTGAAGGAGGCCAGGTTTCAAGCTTTTCTTTCATCTATTTTTGGACAGAAGGGGGAAGCTTGCAAATCGATTCGGGGCACTTACAAGACCCATGAACTCATGGATACTGCATTTTGCATAAGCCACGAATACGCAGAATACAATTTAACACTTTTGTCAAAAGCTCAATCTAGACAAATGCTACGTCTACAGTATTTTTACAATAAATTTTGCCATTTAAAATTTGTATTGAAATTGTTGTAAAAATGTGATGGATATCACATTTCTCCTTTTTTTTATTTTTTTTTATTTTTTATTTTTTTTTTTACCATTAATGTCAACTAATATGATCCCACAAATTTAGTTGCATTAGGATGTCGATACTTTTTAAGAAATCACATAATAAATAAATTTTTTGTCTTGTGTTTAAAATTTTACTATACATTAATTTGTAAAAAAAGTTGTGATATGCTTAGCATTATTATACACTATCGTGGAGTAACGTGTATTGATGGCTTGATGCATTAAATGTCACATACTCAATACTCGACAGAACCACCCACCCCCACCCCCCCCCCCCCCCCCCCCCCCGGCGGCCCAACTCAATTAAAAAACGAAAAAGTAAATAAATTTGTGTTTCTATTGGTTCAAAGTTCTAACAACTTGCCGTTGTAAGTGTGAAAGTTGTTATGTGTAGAGGGGACAATTTTTATCCATATCCATAAACCCGTCCATTACTCACTTTATTTGGATAAGTCTTAACCCAACCTATTTGAGTATTTGGGTTAAACGGATAAAGACCCATTTAGTTATTTAATTAGATGGGTCTAAATGGATAAATCCACTAATACCCACTAAATCCATCTAAAATTTAAAATTAAAAAAACCCACTAATACCCACTAAACTCTTCTAAAAATTAAAACTTAAATAAAATGTATGACCTTAGTCTCACTCCCCCTCAGATTTTCTCAGTAACCAAACACTTTAACCTTTAGATTTGCACAAACACTTTCCCTCAGATTTGAAGAAGAAGAAGAACCCTAACACGCCATTGACTTGGGTATCAGTAGTTGGATCGACGCCGATGGAAGGATGGCCACCGGCGGTGAGGCTGACGAAGTTGTTGCTAAACGTGACTATCCAAGGGAGTCTCAAACCAGTACAGGTTGTCATGTCGTCGGAATCAACGGTTGACGATGTCGTCGCCGTCGTAGTGAAGATTTACGCGAAAGAGTGTCGCCAGCCAATCTTGCCGACCACCAATCAGCCATGTTCGCCGAGATCGAGTGCCTCGATCCCATCTCTAATTCTGATTCCAATTCCAATATTGTTTACAAGATTGTCAATTTGGTGTGTAAGTCCGGGGGGCTCGGAAAGGAACAAATCGAGCTCGGCGTGCTTCGGGTTCTTCTCTCCACGGTTCGATCGCTCGGTGTGTTGATCCGTGGTGATTGTTTGGTTCACATAGTGCGGACTTGCTACAATGTCTATCTCGGTGGATTGAATGGTACTAATCAGATCTGTGCCAAGTCTATTCTTGCTCAGATTTTTGAGCTTTTTTTTTTTTTTTTTTTTTTTTTTTGAAGTTGACAACTTTAACTTTTTCTCTTTCTTTCTTTGATGGTCTGTTTGGTTGCCAAGAAAAAAAAATAGAAGAAAAAAGTCTTTTTTTTCTCTCTCTCTGTGGCTTTGTTTGGTTGCTGAGAAATGAATTTTGTGAAGGGAAAATGAAAGGAAAGAATTTTTGAACTTTTTAATTTTTGTTTTTAAAGTTTTTAACAAGTTATTTATTTATTTGGATGATATTGAGTTAAATGGGCAGGTTACTAATTAAATGGGTTGGGCGGGTAATGGATAATTAATTTATATATAAACGGGTCATAAATGGATAAATGGGTAATTACACACCCAACCCATTTATGACCCAACCCGCCCATTTGCCACCCCTAGTTATGTGATTGTATGTGATGGTTCATAGTTGAATAATGAGCAGAAGCAATAACATTACTGCTGATTAATTTTCTGCTTACATTCTATTATTATCAATGGGTCTTATATAGGACATTTACATGATAGAAATTCCATCATAGCAATGAGATAGTGATAAACTTAAGCTATCCTTAAACAAAGTGATAAGATAACACCTATTCTAAACTAATGCTCCGTTTGACAATACAAAACAGAGGATAATTATTCAATAATAAAACCTATAAACTAATACTCCTAATAAAACATGCTTGTAGAAATTTTAATCCTATGTAACTGCTGCCAACTTTGAATTTGTCTCACTCAATAGCATATCAGCACGTAACAGTTTATGTGAATCGGCCTAATAGCCTACATTCACACTGATAAAGTCCTTGGCGGTAATATATTATTAATATTAAGTATTTGTGTTAAAATAAGCCTAATGTAGGGTTTATATACTAGAGAATATATGACTAATTCTAAGCTAATCATAAACTAACCTAAGATTAATATGCTTGTTCTACAAGTACATGGGCCTACAACATATCAACCTCCCTCAAACTAAAGGTGAAAACTTAAGTTTGAAAGGTCTTGAATGTATAACTTGGTGTGACACCTATGCTGCTCGATTGACATGACAAGATCTTGTGTCGCTGACATGGTACTGATGACAAAGTTGACATCTTGTTGGCATGGTAGAATTGCTGAGGCAGATAGGATCATGTGTCAATACCTTGCATAGAATTACACCTTAAAAGACAAGTTATATGTGAACAACCTATAACACTATTGTGTTTGTTTTTGTTTTGTATTTTTTTTTAATTTAATTTGAGATGCATGAAACTCAAAGTATGTGAAGGCTAGTGGTCAACTCAATTGAGGAGTCAGATCTTAGAGTTGTTGCTGTTGTGATGAGTGCACGCGATGATCCTGTGGGTTTGTTGATGACAACTTGGCCAAAATTGAATTTTGGCTTTGATACCATGTGAAAGTTGTTGTATGATTGTGTTTGATGATTGAATGATGAGTGGAAGCATGAAAGAGAGAGCACATACAAAGGTTTATGTGGATCGGCCTAACGACTTATGTCCACACTGATAAAGCCCTTGACGACTATATGTTATATTAAGCATATTTGTGTTACAATGAACTTAATATAGGATTTATATACTAGAGAATATATGATTAACCCTAGGTTAACTATAAACTAACCTAAGGTTAATATGCTTGTTCTAAAGTACATGGGCCTACAATTGGTTTGAGTCACTTGAACCATAATATATCTAACAATAAGGAACAAAAATCTAGTCCAGCTATTCAACTTTTAGTAATGTTAATTACATAAATTTCATATTTCTCACATATTTTTCCTAGCTATGAACATGATAAGTTGTCATAATTTTGGTTAATGTTCCTTCAGGATTATATCATTTGTCATAATTTTGGTATAATTTGTTGAAGTGGTCAATTGTGAGTGTTAAATAATTACTTTCATATGAATCCTCCATTCACAGTTAACCATATTATATCATTTGGCTATTGGTTGCTTCCTAGCAGCCAAAACATATGTAGGCATGTCTATGTTTTCTACACAAAATAATGATTGCTTCTGACTTCTAAGTATTCTAAATTTTCCTGTAGAGACTCATAATCCTCCAATGCGACGCTGAAAAGGATCATAAAAGTAAGAAATTTTGAAGTAAAAATCGATTGAAGCAATGAATTAACTTTAAGTCTAAATTCACAACAACATAATGTACTATACATGGAATAGATAGTCGCCTCTGTAGATTCTGTATTAACATGTAGATCATCCATGCATACGATAATCCATCAAGAATCGATCATAAACTTGAAGGAAAACAATTGAAGTCACTTTGACCTTGCCACCTTTAATTTTCTTATTGGGACCCAAATGGAAGCTGTTGTCAAAGGTCTTGATTTCCAATACAAGGATAACCTGCACTTTTCATGTTGCACCCAATACCCGCCACTGAACAAGTTCACTAGGAACTTGGCCTGAGAAACATTATAAAAGCTCATAGAGATCGCCTTAAATCCTTTCAAGGAGGCAAAGACAATTTCCCATGACATTCTTTCCCCCCCACAAGGGACCTGGCTCAAACTATCTAAAATTCTGATTCCCAAAAACTCTTTTTCTATTTGTCTTAACCCCGATTTGTATTCACCACATAAACTACTTGCTAGTGATTCAAAGTGAAGCATAATGATGGTGGGCCTCACAGAAGAATTCTACAAAGGACATGGATGAGATTCTAGCCAAATTAAATAGTTCTTCTTCTACTAAGACAACAATCTTAGGTGATAATTTGCTGACTCCACCCAGGAAAGTGTTAACCAATGAAAAACTTCTGATTGAGGTTTGATGCATCATACAATTAGCTATTAGAGTAGGACCCACTTCAATTCTTTCAAAATCTTCTATTTCACCATTATCATCAGGTTGTACGTGAATGGAAAATTGATTGAGTCCGCAAACTCTTTAAGCCTTCTTCCCGTCTAGTAAACTATATCTGCATTTCGCTCGTCTGCTATGATGGCTGTTACTCTAAGGGAAGCATCCTTTCTCCTTGAAAGATCAACCATCAGAGGTGGCCATTGTATCCCCTCCATGATGTCAAAGTCTATGACATGAACCTCTGAATCACCTTGTGTGGCTTCAAGGATCGCTTGGTTGGCCGTGAAATGCGCAAATTTCAAATAAGGGGAAAGTTCTTGGAGCATTTGAATGGCAGAAATGGAGCTTGATTGTCTAGAAAGAGGTTCATGCTGCATTACAAGAGTGTCAATAGTCTTGTAATGCAGGCCTTGAGTGAAGAACCTAGCCAAACTGTCAAAAATGTTGCCGCCTCTCTTTTCTGGAACGAAAAGGAGGTTGTTGAGCTTTGCGATTATGGTTGAAGCAAGAGGCCAGTTTTGTGCTTCTACAGATTCAGCTCCCATCAATAATAAGTCGGTTAAGCTGCTATCTTCCATCAACTCTTCTTGAACTACCTTCAAATTGGAATTCCCTTCTATCAACACCCCCACAGTTTCTTGTGTTTCTCGAATATTTTCACTGCCCACTTCACTTTCTACAACAATTTCTTCCATTGCAGCATCTTGACAAATAGAATCAACAATTTCCAGACCCACTTCACTCTCTATTTGGAGGAATCCTTCCATGCACTCATAGTCAAGAATTCCGTCTGGGATGAGTTTGGGGAGAATGAATCTCTTGTCTCGAAGGAAAATGAGTTTTCCAAGCTCCAAGCAAGGACTTCGTCATTGTAAATGGGGCTGAAGGAACTGGACAAACCTATAATAGATGAACACTCAAATGTGAAATTTTATAAATTAATATGAATTTACAGAACCTAGGACTCTCCTAATGGTAAGATTTGAAAGAAAAAAACCACTGGAGTTTGTAGCCATCATGTAACCAAAGTACCTAAGACTTCTTAACAACTTGCAATCTAAACTAGGGGTGTACATGGGTTGGGTTGGGTCGGATTGAGGGAATTTTTTAACCCGACCCACCATGGTGGGTCAAAAAAAATTCGACCCAACCCAATCCATCACATAAATCCAACCCAACCCAACCCAACCCAACCCAACCCGCATGGGTCGGGTTGAACCCATGGGTTTGAAATTTTTTATTATTATTATTAAATTGAGTAGAAAAAAATATATAAATATTAATATATTAAAAAAACCCAAAGATTACTATCGATGTAATTCCTTAAGGGCAAACAACACCAATAACTAAACAACAATAATAAATTACTAGAGTTTGTGTGAACTAATTGGCTTTTATATAGGATAGGAAGAGTTAGTTATTTTAAAAAATTTATTAATTATATAATACATATTATATATATAATTAGTATTAGTAGGAGGAACTGAGGAAATACTGCTCTACAGCTAGTTTTTTTTATTTAAAAATTATTAAATATAATATATATATATATATATATTTAAATATATATAAGTGCCCTGGTTTAAAAAAAAAATTATTAAATATATAATATATTTTAAATGTATATTAAATATGGGTGGGTCGGGTCAGGTTTGGCGGGTTTGTAATTTTATGACCCAAACCTAACCCGACTTGCTATAAAAAAATTTTTTTGTAACCCAACCTAACCCACCAAGGCCTAAAAACCGACCCAACCCGGTGGGTCGGGTCGGGTTTGGCGGGTCTGTGGGTTTTCTGCACACCCCTAATCTAAACTTCATTGTAAAATTGTTAATAGTACCGAAAAAAAAAATGATGATAATAATAGTCATAAACGAGAACAAATAACAATTTGCCACCTAAATGTAATTGTGAAAAATGTTGTGCCCTTAGTACCCCTCATTATTTATTAAGGGGCCAACCAAGGTTGACAGATGTGGCATGAAGCCAATGATTGATCCATGATACAAGGAGTTGATAGCCGACTAATGACTAATAAAGTTGTAGCAACTGCCGGCAATGTAACATTCAAACCTTGTTTGATTGTGTACTTAGATCATGATTCTTTTCTTCTTTGGGCTTTGTTGATCGCAAAACTTTGTCTCTTATTCATGTAAATACTAAAATAATAAGCATGTTAGTATGTGGCCTAAACTAAATAATCAATTAAAAATTTTCGAAGATGTTATTATGGTAAACAATGCAGAACATCCGATAAGTTTACCATCCCATGCGTCAACATTCGGTGGGTTGTTTTCGTGGCAGAAAGATAAATTCTAACCATGCTTTGGCTTATGACCAGTTTCGATGGAGGGGGAGGAAGGGGGGCCCTCCATCTAAACTGGCCGTAAGAGTGAGATTCAGAGCAAATATATGATTAAGTTTACCAACCAGACTGCCTCAGATATATTCCAGGTTTCGTAATGGCTTTATTTGAAAAAGCAATGTCTATTACACATACTTGCAGATATAGTACACCCAATTTCTAAAAATATGGCAAACTCTGACTTCAAGTTACAATTTTGAAATTTAAAATCGTAACTTGAAATCACGATTTCTCTTATTTTTGGAGAGTGTGTACTATATGTGCATTAAAAAATGTGCACCAAACATTTCATTTTTTATTGTCAGTTTGAAATGACATATTTTATTTGTTTACTTTCATTAAAAAGTAAAAATGAATTCCTTCATTTTCTTAGGATTCTCGAAAAAACCATTGCATAATTTATGTATCACATAATTCATCAAACAGCACTTCCATGATAGGTTATTTATTTATATTTTTAAGGTTGAATTTAAGTTTTGAACTCATATCCCTTATTTGACGTTGACAACTAATTATATCGATTAAGTTAATTAGAATCTTTATATATAAAAAAAAAGTTAATTAGAATCCATAATTTAATAATACTTTTAGTAATAAAGATATATATAAATAAATAAAAGAGAAAATTTTATATTTGATCCCTAAAAATTGGGCATGATTTTATTTTAGCCACTAAAATTTAATATGGTCATTTTTTGTCCTTAAATTTTTTTTTTTAATCCAATAATTGGGCCGCTCTATTCTAATTATACTAATGTGTTTAGCTTGCATGGTTGATGGAATGTAGGCCCATTATGTGTTTTGTTTTGTTTTTTGGTAATGTAGCATGTTAAGCCTTACATAGCACACATACTTGTACAACTTATACTACACTTATATGTTTTATAGTACACTACTATGCCTCGTATATAAAGTTACTCTTGTACAATTTATTACTTGAGAAATACAATACAATTATTCAATATTTCTAACATGGTATCATAGCCAATGTGGGCGAGGTTTAAGGATCGAGTTTCAGGTCCAAGTTAGGTTTTGGTTAAGCCGCCCCATGGCCATCCCTAAATCTAAATCATATTGGACTTGGATTTACTCAAATGAGTTCTATAGGTCCTAATGGTCTTGGCGGTGATGAGATTGTGGGTTTTAAAGGTGGTCTTCTTGAATAATTTAGGGGTTAGGAAAAGCAAAAAGTGTTGTTAGAATGAGTAGGATAGGTCGTGGTGGCTTGGAGAGAATTTACACTCTATAAGTGGAGCGAGAATATGTGAAAAAATTTGAGAGAGAGATAACAAAGAGGGTTGGCTGCCACTAGGGAGGGGGAGGGGGGAGGGGGAGGGGGGGGAGGGAAGCACATTAAGAACCAAATTGTTGCATTTTCAAAAATTCTAAGTATTAAAAATGATTGTTATGTTAAATTACCTATTGTCCCAAAAATTTAAGTTATTAGAATATGATAAATTAATCATTTAACTACACAATTTTAAGACAATGACCGAACTTAAGTCTTTTTGCTCTGATACCATGTTTAATTACCGATTATTGCAAAAGTTTTTGTATGACTAAATGATTAAATTTATCATATCACAGTAGCCTAATAGCTTAAGTTTTGAGGAAAATCGGTAATTTAATATATTATTATTATTTTTTATAATTTACAAACAAAAAGAACTTGTCCCAAATTTCATTAATTTGCTAACTAACAATTCCTCACAATGAATCATGCTTTTCACGATTAATATTTAATCTTATTAGGGAATCTTCTGAAGAAAAAAAAAAAAAAATCTTTTTCGGGACTCATTTGTCAAAACTTGCTGGCTATGAAACTCTCGCTGTCAGCCGTATAAATGTTTAACGTTTAGTTAAGATAGACAACAAATGGAATAAATTAGTCAAGAAGCACCCAACTAATTAAAATTTTTCTGATTTATTGTTTTCTTTTTCATGCCTATATCCCATCTTTGTATTCAGCCCAAGCACCTGGATACATTCGGAGGTCAGTAAGTACAGAAGCAATCAGAGCTCAAATGAATTTTAAGCTTTTTTTTGCTTTGTAATCAATGATTGTGTCATTCATATTCGAGGTTAGCGAGTTAAATTTGTCACATTCATTAATTGTCATTAGCGGCCTAATAAAACAAATCAGCAATTGTAATTAAGTCAGTTTATCCGATGCTCCAACAAATTACTCTTGCACCACTTCCGGTATCTGCAAATAGCAAGAATGTCGGCCAGAAAAGACCCCTTAACTTAACAATACATTTGCAAGCACCATCTGACTCATTTTCACAAGGCAGAAACTCTCCATTGACAACACTGTTAGTTCAAAGTAGATATGATTTTAGATGTATAGAAGGTTGAGCTCATCATTTCTTGACTTCTAGTTCTAGTCATCGCTTACCTATAGTTTATCATCTTAATCTTTGTACGTTTCCTTTCTTTTCTTTTTTTTAAGGAAAAAAAAATTTTATTCACATACCAAAAGTATTCTTTTTTGATGAAGGAAAAAACTTTATTAGCACAAAACAGAGGAACAACAAAGGCACATTAGCTGCCACTTTCACGCCCAACAACAGAGGCAAAAACAGGGGGACAGCAGCCTAAATCAAAAGAACCAAAAAGATTACATGACAAGGACCACTTAGCAAGATGGTGGGCAGCCATATTAGCTGATCTATGAACCCAAGAGACAAAAACATGAGGAAAATCAGAAAGCAGCACTTGCATCTCCATAACTAAAGATCTAATCCTCCATGGGGAAGCAAGACAAGGATTGATAAGAGCATCACAGCAGATCTTTGAATCAGATTCAAAATAAATACCTGCAGCTTCCAATTTGGCTGCCAACACCAAGGCCCATCTGACTGCTTCCGCTTCAGCTTGAAGAGGGAAGGTGGTATTCACCTTTTGAGAGCAAGCAAAGACCAAACTTCCCCTCCAATCCCTTGCCACAGCAGCAATAGAAGAACATAAAGGCCCAATTGCTGCATCCACATTAATTTTAATCGAGCATCGCCCAGGGGGGGACCAAGCAAGAGGCCGCTTCGCAGGTCCCACAGGAACCACCTCAGCAGCTCTAGGATTCTGAAATTCCACATACCAAAAGTATTCTAAACTTCAACATTAGTCATGACTTTATACTTATAATGAGTAGACGTGCCATTGGCCTAAAAATGATTGACTATTTTTGTACATGTTAGATCCGAAATTTAAAAATAACGAAGTAATTCCAATTACTGATATAATATAATATATTAGTCAAAAAAAAAAAGATATAATAAAATATACACAAAATAAATAATATGAATGTTTCTTTTGTGGTATGTATGCATTGGACTGAATAACGCTACATGACATGTATTTAAAAATTTTGTAATAGTAAAGCAGAGATGCTTGCGTACTGAAAAGCGATTGAATTTGCGAAGGATGCTTGGTTTTTAGAGCTTGTAATTGAAGGGGATAACACTAATGTCATACATGCTATTTCCTCTTTGAAGGCTGATCAGTCATTGATAGGGAATGTGGTGGGTGATATTTGGCAAATGATTTGCGGTCTGTACTGGGTGAATATTGGCAGCACGAGAAGAGGAGGCAATAATCTCGCTCATGTGCTTGCACAACAACATGCTAGAACTATTTCAGAAGATATGTATTGGATGGAAGACTTACTTCCATTAACTATGGAAGCCTTGTATCAAGATGCTATTTCTCTTTGATTGAATGAATGAATGGTCCGTTTAAAAAACAAAAAAAAATACAAATAGTATTGGTATATATGACTTGACTAGTAATACATTGGCGAAAACAAATTTTTGGTCCCTACATTTTGAGCCTATTCTCATTTTGATCCCTAATTTGATTTTGTGCCTACTTTAATCCCTAAAAATGAAAAATTACATCCATTTTAGTCCTTACCATCAACCCACTAACAGAAGAAGTTGCTAATGTGGCACATGAAGTGCCTAGTTATCACCGTAAATACTGACGTGGTTAATAAAATAATAATAATAAAATTTATTTGGAATTTTTGAATGTCATGTCAGCATTTTAATTATAAAAAATTAAAAAGTTTATTTTCTTATTTTTAATTTAAACTAAAAATACAAATTTGATTTCTTCTATAAAAAAAAAAGTACAAATTTGATTTAAACTGAAAAAAAAAAAAAAAAAAAAAAAAAATCTTCTCCTCTCTCTAAACTATTCCACGATCCCTGTTAAATCTCTCCAAAGCTCTATCTCTACCTCTTGATCTCACTCTCTCGGCAAGGGTGATGACAACCTTGAGCTTCTCCACGACAACCAACACCTTAGACGATGGCTTGGTCTAACTCAGGTTCTCAAGCTCGACCATGGAACTTGGTCTAAATCGAATTCTCAAGCTCGACCATAGAGCTTTTATGGATTAGTGAAGGCGGCGGGATTGGTTTGGGGGGTGGGTCAGTTTGGATTCGTGGGTTATGTATCGGTTGTTGATGGGTGTTGTGTGTTGTTGTGAAACCCCAGATCCATGGTGGTTTTGGATCGGTTTTGGATTCGTGGATTGCGATCAATTGTTGGAGGGTGTTGTGAAACATAAATCGATGGCTTAAGGTGATTCAGGAAAGGAGGCTTGGGTGATTCAAGATGGGTCGATTGGGTTTTCTGTTGGTGTAGGTCACGGTGGTCAGTTGGGTTTGTTGTTGATGTAGTTCATGGTGGTCGGTTGAGTTTTTTTGCACTTTTGATTTGTTGTAGGGGTCTAATTTGTTGCGGTGGTTTACGGTGGTCTGATCTGCTAGTGGTTGTCTGGGTTTATTCTATGAGATTTATGGGATTTTTGAGTTCCTGGGTAGTTTGTGTTTTTGGGTTCTTGGTTTGTTCTTTAAGATGTATGAGCTTTTTGAGATTTATCTATTTTTGTAGGTTGGTTGCTAAGAAAATGCAAGTAAAGAAAATCAAATCATGGTTTATTTTTGGGTAAAATATCATTTTCGTCTCTAAACTATCACAAAAGTTCGTTTTTCGTCTCTAAATTTTCAAAAGTTCTATTTTCGTCTCTAAACTTTTCCAAATGTATTGATTTTCATCCCTCCGTCTGTTTGGCCTGACGGAGTGCTGACCAAGTCAGAAGCCACATCAGCACTCCGTCAGGTCACGTCAGCACTGTCAGGCCAAATAGACGGAGGGACGAAAATCAATACGTTTGGAAAAGTTTAGAGACGAAAATAGAACTTTTAAAAGTTTAGGGACGAAAAACGAATTTTTGTGATAGTTTAGGGACGAAAATGATCTTTTACCCTTTATTTTTTAATTTTTCGAGCAACCAAACTTGTTCTTTGGAAAGAACATGAAGAACTTGCACAGCAACAAGGAAGAACACAAAAACATGAACAAGAACATGTTCTTGCAAAAAACTAATGACATGAAACAGAAATTTTAATTAATTAATTGTTTTTAAATTATAAGTTCATAATTTTGTTTTTATTTTGTTTTCTGACATGTCATATTTTGCTGATGAGGATGTGGAGCTAAAGACACGTAGGATCAATTTTTTATTTTTTTAATTGCAAAGCCTGCCAACTGGGCACTCTGTGTGCCACATAAGAAACTTCCATTAGCAAGTTGACAGCAAAGACCAAAATGGATGTGATTTTCCATTTTTAGGGATTGAAATAGGTGAAAAATCAAATTAGGGATCAAAACAAGAATAGGCCCAAAATGTAGGGACTAAAAGTGTATTTTTGCCTAATACATCAATATCTCACTTTATTTTTATTTTTTTTTATAATTTAATAATTGGTGGTGGAGAATTTAAACATTAAATGTCTCTATTAGAAACACTAACATGTGTCAATATAAAGAACATTTATTTATAATACAACTCAGTTGATCCAATAAATGAAGTTCTCTATTTGGCCAATGACGATATAGAGGATTTGTTGGTTTCAAATCTTACTGATCCAGAGTTGCATTGGTGGCAAAGAGATATTATTATGTCCATGTTTCAAAGAGAGGATGCTAAAGCAATTTGTAGAATCTCATTAAGCCATAGATATGAGCTTGATTCCATAGTTTGGCTCCACAATAAAAATGGGATGTTCACCGTTAAATTCGTATATAAGGTAGCTATAACGATATTGAGGGGGGAAGATTGGACTGAAAATTCAAGTGGATGTGCTGGAAAAAAGTATGAGCAGCTTTATGGAAGCTTCATCTTCCAAACAAGATCAAGGTCTTTAGATGGAGAGCATGTCATGAGATTTTGCCAACATGGATGAACCTAGCCAAGCGATGAATTATTCATGAGAATGTTTGCCCGAATTGCACCAGATTTCCAGAAACAGTTGTACACGCCTTGTGGGATTGTGATGCTGTTCAAGACGTATAGGCTAAAAGCATAGTAAAATTACATAAATGCTTGCATGGATAGGCCGATATGATTCAGCTTATGGAGTATTTACTGGATCGGCTTGCATTGAAGGAGGTTGAACTGTTCTTGGTCCAATCTTGGATCATCTAGAACCAGTGAAATAGATTGATGCATGGGAGAAATTTTCATGATGCAGACTACCTAAATAAGAGAACTGCAGAATTCCTAGAGGAGTATCGGCATACACAGGATCAATTGGCTGCGGGTCTGGTTGTGCAGTCAAGCAAGGATGTATGGAAACCACCTCCCCATTTAGTTTTCAAGTTGAATTTTGATGCGGCCATTTTCATGGAGACTGACAGGTCTGGGTTTGGCACGATTATTCGAAACGATAAAGGAGAGGTGATGGTAGTCATGTCTGCCAAAGGTCCATCAGTGAGTAGCGGTGATTGTTAGGGACATATTTTATGTAAATTGGCTAATCCGTTGACAAAACGCACTTTATTTGTAATTGGGTAGATCTAGAGTGGGTTTAGTACTTTAAGAAACAAGTGTTCAAGTTATGTATTGAAGTCATGCAAATCTGACCAAGAAACAAGTGAAGAAGAGTTGTTCATTAAAGCTCGACAGAAACAGTATCTATTGAGATTTAAGGACGAAGCTCGACAGAAGCTGAATCTGTCGAGATCTATGAAATCAGAATTTCCAGATCTGATTTTTGGTCCTAGCTAACATGTATGTGTAGGGTTTCTTTTCTTACAACCCTAGACATATATAAGGCTTATTTTAAAGGCTGTCATACAAGGAGAACACATGCAGAAAGTGACTTAGTGCCTTATTCTCTCGGCAAGAAGTTACTGCGTCATAACATCTTTAAGTTGCTGGAGTTAGTCACGTACTGGGATTCGTACAAAAGGGTGGCGTTCATATATTGAAGAGTTCAGAGGTTCTGAAGCGGTAGAATGTTTCTGCTGTAAGTTCATCTACAGGGATTGTAGAGTTTAGGGACAAATTTTTTGTACTAGATCTGAAACTTCTCTTTATTATAGTGAATTACTTTTCGAGAAGGTTTTCCCCCAGGTTTTTTACTGTGAAACTAGTTTGTTTCATTAGTTTTCATAGGTCATCATATCTTGTCTTATTTACTATTCCGCTATGCATGATATTGAAATGATATTGATGTTTTTTTTTTTTTTTTTTTTTTTTTTTTTTTTTTTTTTTAAGAAGGCTTATTCATAATAAATCTAATTAACAACTTGGGTTTAAAACTTATTAATTCTATCAATCGGGGTCTAAATTTCCCAACAAGTGGTATCAGAACGGGTACACTCTGATTGAATTAATTTCCTGAGTGTGATCCTTGACCCCCATTTTCATGGATTGCGGACAATCTCTTTTGATTCCTCCTTTATTTGATGACACTAATTATGTATACTAGAAAGTTCATATGAAAGTTTTTTTGCAGGCTCTGGGTGAAAAAGTATTGCAAGTTGTTGAAGTTGGCTAGATTAAGCCAAAGGAAGCATCGGGGGATTGGGATGAAGTAACAATCAAAGCGGCAAATTTCAACAGTAGGGCCTTGAATGCTTTGTTTTGTGGGGTGACCAATGAGGAATTCAAGAAAACATCATCCACAAAAGTCGCCAAGGAAGCATGTCTTGAGACCACCTACGAAGGTACCAAGGCAGTAAAGACTATGAAGCTTTAAAAACTCACTAGTAGTTTTGAAGAAATAAGGATGGAAGAGGATGAGACCTTTGATGAGTTCTATACTAAACTCAAGGATATTTTGATTCTGCCTTCAACCTTGGAGAATCTATAGTAGAATCCAAAATTGTTAGGAAAATCCTTAGGTCCCTACCTGAAAGATTCCATGCCAAGATCACTGCCATTGAAGAAGTGAAGGACATTGATCACATTCCTTTGACTGAGCTTATAGGGAACCTTCAAACTTATGAGATGGGATTAGGTTTAAACAGAAAAGATGGAAAGAGTAAAAACTTGAGTCATTAGGGTATAGAGGAAGAAACTGATAACTCTGAAGATGAAGATGAAGATGAAAGCGAAGATGAAGATGAAGATGATAATGAGGATGAAGTTCTAACCTTCATAGCTAATGAAATTATGAAGCTTCTTCAATATAGGAAAAATGATAAGGAAAAACCTCCTAGGAAATCTAAATCCTCTAAGAAGGGTAAGAGTGAGAAACCCATTATCCAATGTCCTAAGTGTAAAGGTTTTGGTCATATGAGGATAGAGTGCCCAAACTATCTTATGAAGGAAAAGACCAAGAATTCAAAAGGTAAAGGGTTGGTTGCTACCTTGAGTGATACTGAAAATGACTTTTCTGATAAGTATGTGGATGAATATGGTCACTTTATGGCTTTTGCTGCCACAACCAATAAGGTAATTGTGGAGAGTGCTAGTGACATAAGGATTTCCTAATGATGAAGTATTCAAGAAGTTGACCCTTTAGGAAGCCTATGATAAGTTATGTAGTGAATTTATAAAATTTGAAAAGATTTCTCATCTTTGTAGAAAAGAGTTTAATGAGGTAAAAACTGAAAAAGCTAAATTGTTAGTCAAACTAGATGATACTACAAGGTTAGTTGAGACTCTTGTTATGGAGAACACTTCATTAGAAGAGAAGGTCAAGAATCTCAAGGTTAAGCTTAGTTAAGCTTGAACTCAAATAAAGAGGATGTCTAGTGCAAAGCTTGATGAGGTCTTGAGTGCTCAAAAGCCTAGTTTTGATAAGGCTGGCTTAGGATATGTTGACTCCTCCGATCCCTCCTCTTCCCCGGCTTCTAGATCAAAAATTGTCTTTGTGCCCCAATCTGAGAAAGGTAATAAAGGTATGAAATCCAAAATTGATTTGGGTAATTCTAAATCCTTTGTTAAACCTTACTCTAGGAAGTCTAGTAGTTCAAAAACTACTCATGTTTGTCACCATTGTGGTGTTTCCAGACACATTCGTCCTAATTGCTTCAAGTTGTATTCTCATAAGCAAGTGTCCAAACGGTTACAAGTTCCCTCTCAAGGTTCAACACCTTTGTTTGGAGAGTTATTAAAAGTTTTGAGTTTTTTAACTCAATTCAGGAGAATACTAATTCTTCTATGTCCTTTAGTAGACATACTAGGACACATGCTTTTTCATTTTCATGGTCAAAGACTCGTGCTATGTGAGTGAGAAATGAGCCTAAGACTTAATTGTCTTCTCTATCTGTCCTTTACTTTAATTCTTTCTATCTAAAGTATGACTCTCTTTGCTTGTTTTCTTATTTGTTTTTGGAATCATGCTTTCATATATCTACATCTTTCTTTCATGCTTTCATGATTGTTTGTCTGTTTTTGTTTGGTTGTTTAGTCTTTATTTTGTTTATTTTTCAAAATAAAAAGAGCAAAAAAAAAAAAAAAAAACACAAAAACAATGTGTGTTATGTGTATATTGGTACTTGTGTACCTTGGATGGCCATTGAAACAAAGTTTTCTCTTGTAACTTAGATGAACATCTCAATGCACAACTAAGCAAGTGAGTTTTTTGGCTCATGTTTGTGATGAGTATGATTAAGCTTGTCTCTTATATCTTATACTCATATCACTCTTTTTGAGGGAATGACTAGAAAATTCTAAGAGAAATGCATAAATAACTATCTCATCACTAAAGCCCACCAATCATGTATAACATCTGTGTGTTTCGGCATAGCAAAATTGTGATGTTTTGGCTTACATAAATGGGTATTTCTTTTTTCTCTATATATGCCCATGCATGGAATGTTAAAAAGAAATGCAAAGAACATGACAAGCAAAAAGATCAAAATGCTTTTAAAAATGATTGCAAGCGTGTTTCTAGGAGATGTGAGAGTTATATGATGTATCTCAAAGGTGATAGTCCCCATCAAACGGTTATGATTGTGTGTGAAGTGTATTAGATCACCTCATATCTTCATAATATGAGATACTTGTGCACTCTTGCTATGTTTTCACACACAACACGCATACTCTTTGCTACTTTTGATATATGTGCAGGTACAATGTGATTTGGCTATCACAAGGAATACATGTGTTAATATATACTTGTTGAACTGTCTTAACTCGTTTTTGAAATATAAAATTGGTTAGACTTGTTTAGTGTGTGTATGTGTGTTTTGGATATATGAATGCTTTGCTTTTATGTTGAAAGATGTTTTAAGAGCTTAACATGTTGAATGGATCTTTGTTTGAGTAGCTTGCTTGTTGCATTCATCTTTATGTGTTTTTCCTCCCTTGAAAAACTCCTTTTCTTCAAGGTTAATAGCTCTCGACAAATCCTCGATAGATTCTCTTTCTATCGAACCTTCTTTCTCTTTTCTCGATAGATATCGACAACTTCTTCGATCCATCAAGCCAAATTTCTATTGATTCTATCTACTTAATAGATTCTCGATCCATCGAGACACTCTTTTGCCATCAACAGATCCTCAATAGCACCTCGATAGCTTCTTTTCTATTGAGATTTAGTGCTTGACAGACCCTAGATCCATCGAGATGCATTTTTCTATATATAGCTGAGGCACGATCTGGTTTTCATTTTCTCATTTCTCTCTCGATAGAAACCTTTCTCTCTCAACCCAAACACTTTTTCTCACTCTCAAATCTCTTCACCCACTCCAAGTTTGGCCTAATCCAAGCTCTAATCACTCGGTATAACCTCTCAATCCCTCTTTTTCATGCATTCATGCAGTTTTAGACCTAGGTTTTGGGTTTTTTTTTTTTTTTTTTGGGTTTTTGAGTTTTTTTATGTGAAATTTTTGGGTTAGGTTGTGTTGATTTGTTGTTATATGCTCATGCATTGCATTCTTATTGTATTATACCAATGTTTTATGCATTTTAGGATTGTGTGCTTGATTAAAATTGTGACTACTGTTAGGTTGGATTGGGATTTTACCCATGTTGCTTTTAATTTTTACACGTCACATGGTCATGCATTTTTCATGCATACGTTCTTTTCATCTTTCTTTTCTAAATTTGTGTTCTGTTTCTTTTCTCTCTCTCTCTCTCTCTCTCTCTCTCTCTCTCTCGGATAGACCTCTCTATGGAACCCAAACAGAGAAAATCCACTCCAACTCGAAACCCTCTTCGTGGTTCCGGGTCATCCTTTTATAATCCCCCTGTTCCATCTCATATCTGGTTTCGTGATGAGAAGGCCAAGACGGACTTCTCTGAGAACTTTCAGGACTGTGGTGTTCATTCGGAACGATAGGTCATTCTGTTGGATTTCTCCGACACTGCACTACCCGAAGTCATTCGGACTCGAGGATGGGAGTCCCTCTGTGGGAAACCCGAGAGATATCCGGTAATGTTCATTCAGGAGTTTTCCTCCAACATATACGCCATCGATACCTCTGTGCCTTAGTTTGCTATGACATTCAGAGGTATACGTATTGTAATTACTTTGGATCTTATATCCGAGGTACTACATGTTCCTAGGGTAGCGCACCTAACTACCCTAGTTGTGGGCGTCTCAGAACAGTGTCTAGAAACAAGCTTATTTCTCACTTTTGTGAGAAACCTTCTTTTTGGGGTGGTTTTCTAAACACCCCTTCTCAGGCTTTGCAAAAGGTTCGAGATTTTTGAACATGGTGATGACCTTTACTCTCATTCCACGGTCTCACTATAACTCCATCACTAAGCCTCGTGATTGTTTTCTTCTTTCCTTGATGGAAGATCTTTCTATCGACTTTCTCTCTCACTTCATCATATCTGTTATAGATGTGTATCAGGATACCGTTACTTGTGATAAGCTCATCTTTTCTTCAGCTATCACTCAGATCCTTTAGCACTTTCACATTCCCATTCCTCTCTCTCTTCTCTTCACCATCATGGGTGCCATCAGCGCTGGTTTTATCCGGCGGAGTGAGGCTCAGCTTCAACCAAAGCAGCCACAAATGGAGACGGCCGATCCTGTAGCTTCTGCTATTCCATCCTCTTCCATTCCTTCTTCCTCCACGGCTAGTGGTGTGGCCCTCGAGGCCATCATGAAGTAGCTTCAGTGGATGTAGGCTAACTTTGGTGGTCATCTTGACTATCTCATTGATGAGATGTGTCAGATGAACACCCGAGTAGGCCGCATTACCCACCGGCAGACTTGCATGGCAGGTCTTGCTCCTTTTCCAAAGGCCTCGCCCGATGATGATGATGAGGATGATGAGGATGGTGCTAGCTCTTCTGGTGATGACGAGATGACGACCTCTCAGTGACTTGCCCTTTGTCATTCATGACAAAAAGGGGGAGTAAAGGCTTTAAGAGTAGTCTTGTATTTAGGGGGAGAGTTAGTATAGGACATTTTTTTGATAGGGGGAGTGTATATAGTTTTGAGGGATGTAGTGAGGTTTATATGTACTTTTCTTTCTTTTTAGTTACATTAGCCTCTTGTATACAGGTCTTGTGACCATTTTTTTTATGACATACATTATACTTTTTTTTCTTATATATGATGATGACGTATGTTCTTTTTCTTCAACTACCTCTACATGTGTTGTTTCTTTTCTCTCTTTATACACATGTTTCTTTATGTATGCAATCTTTATTTCTGTTTCACATATGATGCCTTGATGAGTTTTGTTTAAGTGTTTCAGAAAGATAGGTTGTGAAAGTCTATATTGTCGTGAACTCTTTTCTTGCAAAGTTTTTCAAAAGTTTGTAGTAGGGATAGATTTACTTTGTAATACAACAAGTGGTTATGAGTTTAGTGATTTAAGACTTCTCTCATGATTATTTGTTTTGTTGTGGTTTTGTCACGGATTGCCAAAGAAGGATATTGTTAGGGACATATTTTATGTAAATTGGCTAATCTTTTGACAAAACACACTTTACTTGTAATTGGGTAGATTTAGGATAGGTTTAGTACTTCAAGAAACAAGTGTTCAAGTTAAGTATTGAAGCCATGCAAATTTGACCAAGAAACAAGTGAAGAAGAGCTGTTCATTAAAGCTCGACAGAAACAGTATCTATCGAGATTTAAGGATGAAGCTCGATAGAAGCTTAACAGAAGCTGAATCTATTGAGATCTACGAAATCAGAATTTCCAAATATGATTTTTAGCCCTAGCTGACATGCATGTGTAGGGTTTCTTTTCTCACAACCCTAGACATATATAAGACTTATTTTAAAAGCCTTCATACAAGGAGAACATATGCAAAAAGTGACCTAGTGCCTTATTCTCTTTGTAATGAGTTACTGCGTCTTTTGCGCCTTAAGGTTTTGTAACCAAGTACTTTTTAATCTTCATTGTTGATGAAGTGAAGAACTTTATAGCCAACAACATCTTCAAGTTGTTAGAAGTTAGTCATGTACTAGGATCCATGCATCATTGGTTAGTCACATACTGGGATTCGGGCAAAAAGGTGGCATTCATATATTGAAGAGTTCAGAGGTTTTGAAGTGGTAGAAGGTTTCTGCTGTAAATTCATCTACGGGGATTATAGAGTCTAAGGACAAAGGTTTTGTACTAGATCTGAAACTTCTCTTTACTATAGTGAATTGCTTTTCGAGAAGACTTCTCCCTAGGTTTTTTATTGTGAAACTAGTTTGTTTCATTGGTTTTCCTAGATCATCATATCTTATTTACTATTCCGCTGTGCTTGATATTGAAATGATATTGATGTTTGTTTGTTTTAACAAGGTTTTATTCATAATAAATCTAATTAACAACTTGGGTTCAAAACTAGTTAATTTTATCAACCGGGGTCTAAATTTTCCAATAGTGATGAAGTTGAGATGCTAGCTTGTAGAAAGGTAATTGAATTTGCAACAAATGCTGGATTCTCATAACTAGTCATTGAAGGGGATAATGCTAATGTTATGCAAGCTATTTCATCTTCAATGGTTAACCTGTCATTGATAGGGAATGTGGTAGAAGATATTCATCATTTGATCCATGGTATGCACTAGGTGAATATTTGCTGCACGGGGAGAGTAGGATATAAGGTTGCACATGCTCTTGCATAACATATTAAAAATATTTCTGATGATATGTATTGGAAGGAGGACTCACCTCCACCTGCTATGGAAGCTTTGTATCAAGATTCCCTTATTTTATGAAAGAATGAATGATCCGTTTAAAAAAAAAAAAAAATTGATGCAACAAATTTACTAACACATGGCCCCCTTAATACAGTAGTCTACCGTTCACAATATGGTTCCTATAGGTCAGTATTGTATCATTGAGTAAAAACTTTTGATATAGTCATAAAGAAATAATATTGCTTTGGCCACAAAATAATGTGTGATATAGTTGTTTTAGGTAAGTTTTATATATGATGTATTTCTTTCATTTTTTTCTATGTGTGTAATGGCATCCTAGTATTCAAACTAATAACAATAAAGATAAAAATAAATCAATAGGCACACATCTATATCTATATATATCTAAAAGCTGAAGCGTAGTATTTATTATTGCTACGCTCCAGTTGAGCCACATCAGCATACACGTCATTATCTTTTTTCTTTCCAATTTTCCTATAATTATTTTTAACATTTATTTTTTTTTAATATTTACACTTTTTCAACCTTTCACCCTTCCTTACTTCTTCATCTCCCCACTACTTCTCCAACCTTTCTCCCTCCCTTACCTTTTCATCTCTCCACTACCTTCTACGTTAATATCATTCTTCCTCTTTCCCTTCATATTCCTCTATTTTTGTCTTCTTATTCACGCCCTCCACTATAAATTTGTCACTATCTCTTCTATTTTATGTATAGTTTTCCCTCACAATAAAAAGGCTCTCTCTCTCTCTCACACACACAAAATTTTTTGTTCGATTTTTTTATTTTTCTTGAATCTCTGCTTTAGGTTAATAATTTTTTATATTCTTTAAAACTTTACTTTAGGTTAATGCGATTTAGTTTAGTTTTTTAAATTGTTGTTGTTGTTGTTTTTTTTTTTTTTTTTTTTTTTTTATAATAATTGTTAAATGTTATCCTATTACATTATAAAGAATTAAATATAACATATAAAAATCTATATATATATATATATATATATATCTAAAAATTGAAACGTAGCATTTATTATTACTCTGCTCTAGTTGAGCCAATCAACGTTCACGTCATTTTTTTTTTCTTTCCAATTTTCCTATAATTGTTTTTAACATTTTTTTTTTAATATTTACACTTTT
The DNA here is from genome assembly GCA_023736055.1 of Quercus glauca. Classification (NCBI taxonomy): domain Eukaryota; kingdom Viridiplantae; phylum Streptophyta; class Magnoliopsida; order Fagales; family Fagaceae; genus Quercus; species Quercus glauca. Next base: position 29,436,688 of record CM043320.1, read on the forward strand.
TCAACATTTCTCCCTTCCTTACATTTTCATCTCTTGACTACTTCTCCAACCTTTCTCCCTTCCTTACCTTTTCGTCTCCCCACTACCTTATACATTAATATCATTCTTCCTCTTTCCCTTCATCTTCCTCTATTTTTTTCTATTCTTATTCACACTCCCTACTATAAATTTGTCACCATCTCTTCCATTTTATGCATAGTTTTACCCCACAACAAAAAGGTTCTCTCTCTCTCTCTCTCTCTCTCTCTCTCTCTCTCTCTCTCAATTTTTTGTTGGATTTTTTTATTTTTCTTGCATTTCTGCTTTAAGTTGATAAATTTTTATATTCTTTAAAACTCTACTTTGGGTTAATGCGATTTAGTTTAGTTTTTTAAATTTTTGTTGTTCTTTTTTTGTTCTCTTTGATTGTTAAATGTTATCCTATTGTGTTATAAAAAAAATTAAATATAGCATATAAAAATATAATATTATTCTATTACATAGCATGATTTGGATAATTTGGTATTTATTCTATTACATAGCATGATTTTTTATAGTGATCAATTTAGATATTAAACTATGAGACTTTACTAATTTTTGTTTATTTTTTATTCCTGTGTGGTGAACAAAGTACTCTTAATAGTTGTATTAGAAGTACTCTATAATGCCATTTACTTAGAAAAAAGCAAAAGGTAGCCAATCAAAAATAATCGAATGGGTGACAAATTTTAGTTGTACGGCACTGTGGTACCCAGACCCATTTGGGGCCTTGGATTCTTACTCAACAGTGTGGCCCATGGACTCAACCTCTTTCTACCCAAGACCCCAGCCTGAACCCACAAAAGCCACGGGCCCAAGCTTCGTATTGCTCAAAAGCCTGACGAGTAGGCAATCTACATTAGCACGCACCTTGTTTCGCCACCTGGTCCTTGCTTGGTGAACCATTCCCGAGCAAGAAGAAAGACGTTCGGATACACCATCCCTCATATGTTCGGCAATGCTTTGGGGAATATCGCTGCCGAGCATATCTACTGGAGTGGGAACCAGTTCCAAGGCCACTCTCACCACACCCCACTCCCACCTAAACACCCACCTACGATTAATGATATTGGACCTCCTATTGCACTAATTTTGAAAGCAATCATAATCCCTCCACTAACGCTTGGCTATAAATATGAGAAGCTAAAGGAGGAAATGGTTGTTGAAAGGCTTGCAAAGAAATAAAGAATGGAGTAAGGTGAGTAACCCAGAGTGAGAGAGAGATAATTTTGGTGAGTCTCTGTGTTGAGAACAACCCAACGTAGAAAATTCAAGCCCATTTTACAAAAAGATTGTGAGCCCGAGTAAGGCCCAGCCTAATAGCCTCATTTTTGGCGCGCACATTAGCTTTTGCAATTTTATTTTAATTATTATTATTATTATTTTATAACAATGAATATATAGAAATTTTAATTCTTAGATTTTGCTAATAATTGTTTATTTGATAATATGTTTTGGGTGGACAAAATTACAATTTCTACAAAGAAAATAACTTTAATAGATTATCAATAGCAAATTTTTTTTCTAATTGGTCCAATTAATCATTGTTAAGTTTTATTAATTTTTTTAGTTACGTTTTTCGGTATTTTGGATTGTAGGCAGAACAAATAAGGTTTGAAAAAGTTTGTTTAAAAATAAAAGAATAATTTCCAAATTTTATGTTCTTTTTAATAATTCACAAAATGTTATAAATAGCTTTTATTAAAAAATGAATATTTCTGTTAACTTGCCTTTTGAATTCTTGAGAAAATTGTATTGTTTTCATTTTGGCATAACAAAATTCATATTTATGATTTATGATGGTTCCTATATTATATTTATGAGTGTTCCTATAATAAATAAGAATGTGATTACATTAGTTTAAATTGTTAAAAAAAATTTCCTCAAAAAAAATTGTTAAAAAAATAATTAATAAAACTACCATAAAAATAATTGTCACACACAACGCGCGGGTTCGCGACTAGTTTTAGAGTAAAAATAAAAAATTTATCATGCACCAAAATACGAAAAACCTCCCCCCAAATTGTACTTAATATTCTAAATTAAATGTACTCTAATTAAAAATTAAAAATAATCAATATATATATAAATATAAAACCAAAGCTTTTGAAGTTTCCACAATTTTCCGCGTCAGCATTATTAAAAAAAAAAAAAAAACTATTTCTAACCCAAAAAAAAAAAAAAAAAAACACTAAAACCCACAATACTTTTGAAAAAACTCGACCACAACACTCATGCGCATAAAAACCCATAACTGAAAAACCCTACCATAGCTAGAAAATTAACGATTCAATTGCTCTCTTCTCTCTCCATTCGATCACTGTCTCCAAAACTTGCACCTTTGCCAGCCTTCTTTGTTTACTAGTGGGTTTTCACTCTTTCTATTTTCTATGAGAGAAATTGAATTGAGGCATGGCTTTCTGCAAAATGTACTATGTTGGGGTTTATGTCCAAAAATCCAATTTATTGGCATGTCATAAATAATTAAACTGTTTAATTATATGAGACTATCTATTTATGAACTAATGGGATATTATCTTAGTCCATGAGATGCATAGTATGTAATTTATGTGAAAAGTCACAGAAGATATAAATCACAAGTTCTTTGTAAACTCAGAATTTTAGTTTGTAGTCGGTGATGAAATTGGGCATTTCATCTGCGAAGACTATAACATATCAACTAAGATGATTTGTCTTGATCATGGAAGTTGAGACTTCTAGTTAGTATGTTGATATGTTTTAAGAGTTAAGACATATTGAACTGAACCGCTGTGAGATTTATTATTCTCCTAACGACTGTCAAATAAATAATAAATCTCACGACTTATATTTACATCAACTCTAAATCCTGAGAGAATAATGGACCTGATCATGAGATGTAGGTTGCTTTGATATATCAAAAGTGAGATCTATAAGTTACGGTCAAAACCTCAGTATGTTGGGCAGCCGCATTTAGTGTTGATGGAACATATATTCTCAAGATGGAATTCATAATCTCTTAACGGAGATATAAAATATTATCTTGAGATAAGTTTAATAGGTTTGGTTATTTAGAGTGTTGGACCCAACCACTTTAGTAAGGAGTTACTAAAGTATATATTTTATGAAATTGGATTTCATAAATATATGATGAATAACATAAAAGATTAAACCGAGTACTCAAAGATTAAGATGTAGTAATCTTCAAAGTAGCAGTCAATATTCATGACTTTGTATTATTGCGAATATTTTAATGAATGGGTTGCATGTATAATAAAGTCTTAGGATATAATTTATTAATAAGGCCTAGAGTGCAATTATATTCTTATAGTGGTATTGAATATAATTCATGGTAACTTTGGACTTGTCAAGAGTTGACAGAAAAGCCCAAGGCCCTTGGAGCTAGAGTCTTATTTGTTCCCTTTGGTCCTATCTCAAGCCGCAAACTAAAACCCAATTGCATAGGCTCAAAAGGCTGGCCCAATTAGATAATCAGTTTTTATTCAATAAGAGTGTTGAGGTTCAAAAAAAAAGAATTAAACAGCTCACAAATAGGCCCAAAGAGATAGAAAAGATATTGGGCCCATTTCACACAAAAAAAAGGGAGAAAATAAATAAAGGGTGGGCTCTCACAATAAAGAAAAGAAAGAAAGAAAAGGCCCAGAGGGCTGGGATCCAGAGAAAAGGCCCAACCAGCGAACCAAACCAAACCAAGAAGAAAAAAAACTGGGCCAGAATCCTAGAAAGCCTCCCAGAGGTAGAGGATCCTTGGGCGCACGAAGGAGGATCATAACAGAAAAATTAAAGAAAGACAAGAGACAAAGGGCACACGGACCTTGTGACCCAGACACGCAGTGGAGGTACAGAGCAAAAAACGCAGGAACCTGGTTTCAACCGTTTGGAGATAAAAACAAGGAAGAGTACAACTGGGAAAGGCTGGGGCGCTGAGAAGAAAAGCCAAAAGGGGCCTCAGGCCAACCAACGGGAAATCTGGAAATAGAAAGGAGCTGAGAGACTTTCATCTGGTCGAAACAAAAAGCAAGGAACTATGAAGAAAAGGGAAATGACATGATCCTGAAGCAACCAGGCACGATACAGGCTTCAAATGGCAAAACGGGGAAATCGTTAGTTCACCAGGGAGGCCGAAGTTATGCTATAAAAGGAGGAAGGGATCCATGCTACAGGGGCATTCAGGCATTCACTCATTTTCAGAACGATCAGACCATCTTAAGCATTCACCATTGTTTTCCTAAAGTCCTAGAGAGTTGCAGAAAATACTCTGTAATTTGAGGGGAAAACAGAGGAACCATCCCCGGTATCCCAGGACAGCCACTACTGAACATGCTTAGATTCAACAAGTTCAAATTTTGCAAGTCTTTGAAGCTTGAATAGCTATCAAAGTTTGCAACTTATGAGCTCAGTTGAACCTTGCACCACGTCTTAGTGAGCATTGTAATCATAACTTAATGAAATCAATGAAATATACCTCACATAATTAGAGGATCCCCAGCTTGTTCTTATGTTATATTTCCATTTGTCATTTGCATTTTTCCTTTACTGCATAAATGTCATTCAATGCAAATATTCTTGCTTTCTTTCTTTTTTGTTAGCTATTTGTATTATAGGAAGTATGTTTTGTGCACCAATTGATTCTTAAAATAGCCCTTTAGCTGCGAAGAATCAACCCCAGTCCACCAAGAACATCTCACACGACCCAGAATTCTTGGGCCATAGTGCTGAAGAAAAAAATGCACTCTCACAAAGAGTTATTAAATAAAGGAACTACCAAGGTAGTTAGTACATACATATGATAAATAAATAAAAAATCAGTTTTTCTTCACAAGGAGAAGAAGAATGATTTTTCTTTGAGAGTCTATGTACAAAAGACTGATTGAGAGACCACACATCTTGGGTACCATGTGGAATTGAGATGAAGATTAAAGGTATTCTCAAGTCATGGTTTTGAATTTCACTGCATCAAGGTACGCTTTCAATTCTTTGTTCTAGAATTCAAGGTTACATGTTATCTTTCATGAATGAAGTAGATCCGTGTTTGTTGCTTCCGCTGTGTGTTTTGTATGAGATACAAAACCAGATTTTCCAACATACTAAACTTCAAAATTGATTATTTGTCTGAGGGGAACTGAATTGAGGCATGGCTCCATGCCTCAGAATTGTTTATAGAGAGCATACTGAACCTCCAGAGTAGGCACCCACTAAACATGTTGGGAATGTTTTCGCTCTTTCTATTTTCCAAGTTTTGCAGTAAGTTTTGTAGAGAGCGTAATGTTCTATTTAACTTGACTTATGGTCATCGTTTTCTATATCTCACAAATGCCAAATTTTTCTTGGATGTGATTGGAATTTATTAAAACGAATGCCTTGATGAAAGAAATTTAGTTGTTGTATATCATGTTGTGCGCCTTACATATTATCAACATTGTTCAGAACTTCAAGAAAATTGGGAACATGTTAGAAATATTGTCTTCCTATATCAATTCTACATTTATATACTGTAATATTTTCACTCATTTTTTAGGCATTATATTTCATAATCTTCACTTGATTATATATAGTCATTAGTGTAGAAAGTTCTTATTTAGCAATTTATTAGAGGACCATCCTCACAAGCTGATCATTTGCCTCATTCCATATTTTCTACAATGATATGTCCATGCAGTGACTTGCTGAGGTTCAATCCTATCCTATTATTAATTTACTTTATTTGTTTGTACTTTTAACATATATTATAAGGTTCTGAGTATTGATTGGTCAACTTAACATGTAAAATTTAAAAGTGAAAGATGTTAAGAAACTGCAACTTAAAAGCATTTGATGTTTAACATTTCTATGTTTGAATGGTTATTGATATTCAATTCAATAGCATCAGGTTAAGACTTGATAGTTAGATGATAATGCCATGTCAAATAATGAATGCTCCATTGCACGTATTAGGTTCTATTTTGAGCATGAAAGACACATATTAATAGTTTTGCTATGCACAATTCGTCTTATGTCTTTCTATTGTGGGAATGAATGAGCTATTAGTTTACCTACCTATCAATAATAATAATAATAATAATAATAATAGTTTACCTTCTAAAGATTGCTCCCTGTATATCACTCTATTTTCTTGGAGGTAGTCACACTCAAAAGCTATTGATTGGAATGCAGGCTATTTAAAAGAGAATTTATGATTTTGCTTATATGACAAAAAGCTTTCAATTTTGCTTTGAATATATATATATATTTGCATGCAACTATTTAGAGTTATTTACATTGATTTTGTTTTGGATTTGTTCACTTCATTGAAATAGTATCATTTCATGCTTATGTTGTTTGATAATGTACAATTTTATAACTTTTCAAAATCCAATGAAGTCTAATGAGTAGGAGCTTTGTGTATTGACTGTGACCTTTTAATGAGCGAGAAGCTATAGTTGTAAGATTATAAGATGTTATTAACTTAATTATAAGATGTAAGGCAAGTTAGGTTGCTTAGATTTTGTGTAAAATGTAATTTTTATTGGAAATCAGTTTTCACATGCAGGTTTAAAGGAAATAAATGAGGTCAAGATTGTTATAGCATTGAGCAACCATGATGGCGATTGCTATTGCCTTTTGTGTAAATTAAATGTCTAGAACAAAGATAAAAGTGGCAATAGTGTTTATTGAAATTCTTGACACAATTAGTGTTTTTAGATGCATGATCTGCAAAATACATTATAGTGAACATTGGATTTGTGTAATGAGGTTGATTTTTAGTTATTATGAAGTTGTATGTTTTTATTGTTGTAAAATTGAATTTTGATTTTGGCTCTGAGTGTATGTTTTTATTGTTGTAAAATTGAATTTTAATTCTGGCTTTGATCCAAGTAAACATATAACCATTGCAATTCTTTGCAATTAGTTTTCATATTGTCTTTAATGTTGTTGTTGTTGTTGATTTTTTTTTTTTTTCCTTATTTTCTTTTATATTTTACTTAATGGGTGAAAATCAACCTCTTATCAATTCTTTTAGCTTTTTTATTTTTATTTTTTTATTATAAGGAAGATTAATTATTTTTTTATTTAACTATTCTATGCATTGCAAGAATTAGAGACCAGTAAATTTTAATTCTGAAGCCTATATGTATTCGTAACCTTTATTTTTTATTCGCTCCTGAAAACAAATACAGTAGTGTACAATATGCCACCGGCCAAGAAGGGCAAAGGAGCGAAGGCCAATTCTAACTCCAACTCGGCCGGGCCAACTCAGTCGTCGTCCTCCTCGGTAAAACCCCCCAACCACAATTTTCCATCCTGTATTCGGTCAATCCCTCCGTCCTCTGTGGCCATCACCATCCACGCCAAGCCTGGCTCCAAATCCTCCTCCATCACAGGTCCCGCCATTATTATATACATACATTCATACACATCATTGTATTTTGGATCTGTGTTGATACTTCGGATTTTTTTTTTTTCCTGTTTTGGATGAATATGAAATGTAGATATCAGTGATGAGGCAGTGGGAGTGCAAATAGACGCGCCGGCGAGAGACGGAGAAGCTAACGCCGCCCTTGTCGATTTCATTAGCTCCGTCAGTCTTTCTTCTTCTTCTCCTTCATTTTTTTTTTACTCCTATTTATTTTTCAGTAATAGGTTTCAATTTTATCTCTAGGATATTAATAAGTGTTTAATAATGTGAAATTTGAAAAAAAAAAAAGAAAAAAAGTTGGGATCAGAAGTTTCAGAAATTTAAGATGGCTATTTATCATTGAAGTTAGAGGAGAGTTGCTGAATGCTAAGAATTGCTTCTAGAAACCGTTATTAGTTTTACATCTTTTGGTAAGAAAAACATGACTTTGCTATGTTACTTGCAAATTAGTACTTGCTAACTCGACAACGAAATAAGTTTCAAAAATTATAATCCCATGATTTCATAGTATGTGAGAGGTGCGCTAAGGGTTTGTCATTAAGCGGAGACATCCAAGATTTAAATCTCCCCTCTCCCAACTTTCAAATTATCAAAAAAGGGTCGCCATTGAAGAGGAACATTATCAAAGTTATGCTCCAAGGAAGATGAGTCCAAACTTTAGATTATCTGTCAAGCAACTAAGTTTTGGTCATTGGTAAATAATATAACATAGCTTGAGAGTTAGGAACAAAAGTTCTACGAGTAGTTTAAAAGGCCAGAGTAATTTGAATCAATTGAATGAAGTTGAAATGACATCCATTGAGATAGAGGAGACAACTCTTGTTGGAGTGAGTGAGAATTCTTGGAACAAGTAGTTCAGATAAAGAGCTTCCATGTTCATGACAAGACCATTGTGACTGATACCTTTCTTTACTTCATGAAAAAAAAAAAAAAAAAAACCATAGATGATATCTTTTAGCTCCTACATAATTAATGTTTCTTTTTTTCTAGAAAATCTGATGAGGTGTTTGTATGTGGTCTAGGGTAGGTTGGAAAATTATGATGTAGAATATTTAAGAATTCAGCACTAAATTAGATTTCTTGATGAGATCTTGAGGAGTTGTTGAATAGGGTTTGATGTTTACGGGTTTATCTAGGTTTAGGTAATAAAAAATTGGAGCTTGAATAACCAAGAACCATGTAGCTCAATTGGCACTTTCTATTGGGTCCGCAACCTCACCCTCTGTCCTATTATTATGGGAGGAAGAAATAACATTTGAACAACCTCTATAGGAGGTTTAAATACAGTTCTCCCATTCTTTCTCACTGGGGTATGAAATTGCAGATGAGAACCCTCCCAATTGTCTACTGGGAACTATGAATTCCAATCTTGTGATTGGGACCATTTCCCCTTTATTTTTTGCTCCTGAGATTGGCCTCTATCCAACTCATGAGCATCTGCAATCCCAGCCAATGTGGATTTTGTTTTTGATATACCAAACTATCTCTATAGAAATTCCACCAGACTTCTATGCAGAGCATTACAATCAGAGACTAAATAAGCAGGCTCTAGAGTCTAGACTTTCTTGCATAGGCCTGTTTTCCATCTGCAAAAACATCCCTTTCACCATCCAAATGCTCAGCCATCTTAGATATCCCTTCTGGCCCATAGAGGTCAATATCGTCCAGAGATCTATCATCCCCCTAACATGAAAATAAATAAATTAGGCCTCCACTTTAGTATCTTGAATTAGATCATTCTTCAATCCTTCACATATTTAATGAGTCTCAGGCAACTCGGACTTCCTGCATAGCTTCGGAGCCCATTACTACTCCATACCTCGAAGAACATCCAGATTTACCTTTTTCTCTTCCCTAGACTTCCTCATGGATGAAGAAATCCAGGCAAAAGATTAAAGAAACACTAATTGAATAATTACGGATGAGAATTGGATCAAGAATCACTGAAATCACAAGAAGTTCAAATGTGCATGATAGCATCCTAGATGCACCTAGAGTCCTAACTAACTGCCGATCTGATACTATACTCATAGTCAGGACTCCCTATTTTAGCTTCTAGAATCTATTTCTTATTTTCTGAGTTCAAGATAATCACCATTCCACAAACCAGTCTTTCTCCAAAAACAAAAAAAAAGAAAACCTCCTCCTCCAAAAAAAAACCTCTCTCGCTCTCTCTCTCTCTGGAAACTTCTTAAACTGGTCTAGTCTCTTTACTTATTTTTCACCGTCATCTATACATAGAAAATTACATTGCTGGGCTAGATTCCAAAGAGGCTTCAAGGAAAAAAGGGGACCTACTCAATGATTAGAAATCTAGCTACAGTACAAGGAAATTTGAATTGGTCTTGCTAAGGGCAACATGCAGTCATATCAGGAGGCATTTGTGTCCAAATGTTGGTGCAATGCAAGTGTACTAGTATCCTAGTGTTTAGTGAGTGAGGTTATAAGTGCAATCTCAATGGAAGTTTGGCATAGTGGTGTTTGGAAGTGTAGATTGTGGATGGGTGTCATTTTAAGAGTGAGACTTAAGTGAGTGAATAAAGTATCCAGGGCATACTTGTGTGAGATTGTATTTGGTGCGATATTAAATGAGTCTTGTGATGTATATATCATTCTAATATTGGTTGACTGTGAGCAAGTGCTGTATGTGTGTTTGTATCCCTATGATGTGTTCTTAAATAGGAGTTCTTTTGTTGCTTTTTTTTGGGCTTCCATGGGCATGCGCAAATTGTGATGTGCAAAGTTTAAAGTGCCTAAATTTTTTTTTTTTTCTGAAATGTGGTCAAAAGCTTTACTTGATGTTCTTCTGTGGAATTCTTTCTTTTTGTTTTGTTATTTTGATCCAATGACATGACTTCTCAGTTTAGCTTGCATAGTTGAAGTGGAATGATGTTATATACAAAGAAACTTCCTAAGTCTTTGTTCTTCTTGAATAACAGGTTTTAGGGGTGAAAAGAAGGCAAGTATCTGTAGGTTCTGGTTCTAAATCAAGAGACAAGGTTGTGATTGTGGAGGAGGTAACTTTACAAAGTGTTTTTGATGCTTTAGAAAAAGTTTCAAAATGCTAGTGTTGGAGAAATGAGATAGGTGAGAGGTGATTTCTGTCTGTGAACCTGTCCTTGACGACCTTAACAAGTGACACCTGGCAAAGTGAAGCTGGATTTGAAGATCATTTATCTGCTGTCCATTCTGAATTATTTCCAACATTGCTTATGAAAACCAGGATCAGTTGTCATATTTTACCTCCTAAGGTACATTTTGTTTGACCAAAGTTGTAAATACAACAGCTACATTTAGTTTTCTTTGAATTTTTGTTTGTAAATAATGGTTTTGAGTTTTGACACTACACTTCAAGTTGCTGCTCTTTTATCAGATATTTTCACTTTGTCATCTATTATGTATTTGCATAATGTATTTCTTGTATGATTAACCGTTTGTTTAGGAGAGAAGAAAGGAAAGAAATGGAATAGAAATTTGAAGGAAAAAAAAAAAAATTTTGTGTGTATCCATTTGGTTAGAAGTTTTGTTGGAAGGAGTGGGCTAGGGGAACATTCATTCCATCGCTTAAAATATCAATTTTTTGTTTCATCCAAATCAGACGGAACGAATGGGAATGGAATAAATTTAATGATAAGTTTTGGTGAAATTCTTAATTTGCCGGTTAGAAATGTTCAAGTACAACTTGAAGCCCTTTGTTTTACATCTTACGCTTTGCCTTATAGTTGGCATCTCTCTTCAGAAAGTTTCATTCTTTGTAGCTAAGGGCTTCTCCTTCTGTAATCCATTCCAAGTTGCAGAGAGGATTAGTAGGATTTTGTTGTAGCCTAGAGGAAAACCCACTTGTAATTGTGGGATGACAGCAAACGTCAAGGGCTAAAAGTCTTTCTTGATTGTTTCCACTTATTCCTCGTTGAATTACCATATAGCTTTCACTTGAATGCTTAAAAACAAATTAATAAAAAGTATATTAAATTTGTTTCATTGATTTTCAGATTTCTAACCTCACCTCACTTTAGGATTGTTTTTGCTTTACTCTTCCGTGTTCTAGCCAATTTGGATCCCTTGCATTTTTTTTTTCTTTCCCTTTAAGCTGTTTTTGCTAAGCTTTCTTTGTAATCGCTCATCAACCCTATCCTTGACTCTTGTACTTCTTTGATTAGGCAATGGTCACCAGACGAAGAATTAATGGGTATTCCCTTTCTTTTTTTCCTCTAAGCTTACTTTCGGTGCTCAAACTTGATGGATACATTTGTATCCGTATATTTAGGCCAAGATTTCAATCCATGACCTAATTATACTTTCTTTCTTTTTTATAATAATCATGACCTAATTATACTTAATACGTTTTGTTTGTCAATGCTTTGAAATTACCAGGAACGTGTCATCTATCAACTGATGAGTTTGATCACTAAATTAAAAGTATCTGTTCCCGTACATATTAACGTATGCATTTCTACTTTGACTAACAAATAGTGAGTTGATTAGGTAAAGGAAAAGACTAATCAAGCAAAATGCCAAAGACTTTAAGGTTTTAGGTTTTAGGTTTTAGCGGAGCTTACTACAACAATTTCTAGTCTTGACAGTTAACATCCATATATGCAATTGACTAATCCGTCCTTTCCATGGTAATTAAGCTATGTTGATGATTCTCTTTGGACTTTTCCCTACAATACGTATCCATTATGATTCTATAGGTTTCCAACTAGATAGTAGATTGAGACCGCTAGCTACTGAAGAGCACTTTTTGTGTTACTGTAATTTTCAAAAACAGAACCTTTTCTTCTTCTTTTTTCTGGAAACCATGCCAAACGCGAGGTGGTTTCTCATGCAATGCGAGGGAAAATTTGTCCTGAGAAAATGGGGACATGAACCGCTTTGTTGGACTTCCATGTACCATGATATACTTTCCAATTTCCATGCCACTAAGAAGACTCACAATGAGGTCCACTATTGACTACTATGATACATGTAAAGCGGCCTTGAAAAAGAAAAAAAAAAAAAAAAAAAAAAAACAGAGGAAGTAGAAGTTTCTTGTCCATTTCATTTATTATATAAGCTTCGACTCTGAAAAACGAGTAACACCATTGTGAGCATATGTAAGAATTCCCTATTCTAATGGCATTAAAGCTTTATTTGCTTCTCTTGTTTCTCCATCTATTTTCCATAACAAAAGCTCAATCCCCCCCACAATCAAACATTACCACTGGCTCCACCCTTTACACAAACTCCACCCCAAATTTCTGGCCTTCTCCTTCTGGCTATTTTGCATTCGGGTTTTACCCTAGTGGCAATGGCTTCAAGGTTGGCATTTGGCTCGTTGGCAGCCCCAAAAACACAATAGTGTGGATGTCACATCAGAATGATACAGTTCTCTCACCTGGTGCAGCTCTTCTCTTTTCTACAGATGGTAGACTCCGCCTCCAAAGCTCCACTGGACAAGTTGAATCATTTGCTAAAACAAATCAAAAGGCTTCAGTTGCTTCCATGCTTGATTCTGGTAACTTTGTTTTGTATGACTCTAGTTGGAACATCATTTGGGCTAGCTTTGATTATCCGAGCAATACCCTTTTGGTCGGACAAAAGCTAGGTCAAGACCAAATAATGTATTCTAGCATCTCCGAAGCAGATACCTCAATTGGAAGCTTCAAGCTATGTATGCAAAGAGATGGAAACCTCAATGCTTATCCAATAAGAAGTATTTTTGATGGAAGATATGTGTATTGGTCGTCAAATAACCCACATGCTGAAAGAAACTCGTCCTTGAATCTAGCAGCTGACAGCCGCATCTACCTTTCCAATTCCTTTGGGTTAAGCGTAATGAATTTAACAGAAGGTGTATATCCTATTGATGTTAAAGCCTTGTATCGGGTAACGTTTGACGTGGACGGCATTTTGAGACTTTACCAGCATCAAATGGGGCTTAAAGGCAGCTCAAACTCTTCAATCTTGTGGGCGACAATCCATGAAGAAGATCGTTGCATGGTTAAGGGGATTTGCGGGCCAAACAGCATTTGCACCATCAATGATGCAGATGTTTCTTGCATCTGTCTCCCAGGTTTTGACTTTGTGGATTCTGAAAATCCTAATATTGGCTGCAAGTTAAACTTCACGATAATAGAAGATTGCTTTGGAAACAAGGGTAACGCGGATTATACCATTTTCCCTCTCCCAAACACTCTATGGGAACATAGCGAGTATGATATACTGTTAAAATCGAGTGAAGAAGCATGTTCCAAAGATTGTTTGGAGGACTGTAATTGTGTGGTGGCAACATTCAGAGACCAAATGTGCATCAAGCAAAAGCTTCCACTTAGATTTGGGAGGAGGAATAGTAGCAATCCAACTAAAGCATTGGTGAAGATTAGAAATGAAAGTTTGCCAAATGACTTGCCCACAGACACAAATGTTGTCATCACAAAGAAGCTAGGGAAGAAACTTGGAGTTGTTGGTGTAGTTCTCATCACCTTCTCTATAATTTTTTTCCTGTTGTCCAGTTATCTTATTTTCTCACGTCAGATTTGGAGCTCTAAGATCAATACAAGGCAAGCTAGTAGTCCACCTGATGTTGTTGAAGAAATAAGTTTGAGATCATTTACCTATGATCAACTAGTAATAGCCACAGATAATTTCAAGGAAGAGATTGGTAGGGGAGCATCTGCAAAGGTTTATAAAGGCACCCTGGCAATGAATGGTGGACGAGAAATTGCAGTTAAGTGGCTATTGAATATGGTAGAAGGAGAACCAGAGTTCCGAAATGAAATGAAGATAATAGGAAGGACTCACCACAAGAATTTAGTCCACTTGATCGGCTTTTGCAGTGAAGGACCAAGCAGGCTCCTTGTGTATGAATTCATGAAAAATGGTTCATTGGGAAGCCTTCTCTTCAATGCCAGGGAACGTCCTAGTTGGAATGAGAGAATGAGAATTTCACTAGAGATAGCAAGGGGGATTCACTATCTCCATGAAGAGTGTCAGACCCGGATAATCCATTGTGACATTAAGCCACAGAATATACTCATGGATGAATCTTGGTCAGCCAAAATATCAGATTTTGGACTATCCAAACTATTGAAAACAGATCAAACAAGGACATACACCATGGCAAGGGGAACAAGAGGCTACGCAGCTCCTGAGTGGTACAAGAGCAATTCTGCAATCACAGTAAAAGCTGACATCTACAGCTTCGGGGTACTGTTATTCGAAATCATTTGCTGCAGAAAGAACATGGTTTTATCAGCCCCAGAGGAAGAAATAGTACTAATGGATTGGATTGATAGATGCTATGTGGCTGGAGAGCTTAGAAAAGTGATGGGAGAAGAAGTGGTGGACATGGAGGAACTAGAAAAGATAGTGAAAGTGGGACTTTGGTGTGTGCAGACTGAACCAGATCAGCGCCCCTCGATGAAGTCTGTGATTTTGATGCTAGAAGGAACCATCGTGACACAACCACCTCCTCCACCAAGTTCCTATGCTAGTGTCTAACTCATACTCCTATGCTACAAGAATTCCGCTGTGACCTATATTGTTGTACATCAATGAAATAAATCAACACATCACGTTGACTTGAATAATTTATTCCATTTCTGCATACTTGTCATTCAAGTTTGCTATTGATTCAAAAAATTATTAGTAAACCACTAAGTACTGTTATTTATACAGCTTAATTGTAAAGATCTTATTTTTGTCTCGTCAAAGATGAGTAAATATGAAGGGTGATGCTGACAAAGCCTTTATTAGGTTCATCCTTGTCTTGTTAATGAGTACAATGCAATGATACAAGTAAATGGATTTTAAACTCATCAAAAAAAAAAAACAAAAAAAAAAAAAAGTAAATGGATTTTAAAAGGATTTCAGGAAACTATTCTTTGTATTAGATAATGAAACACCCAACCAGAGCTAAACTAATTGACTTCTCTGTTGCACGATAAACTTAATTTTTTTTTTACTTTTGGCTGGGCAATAGAAAAATGATGAATCAAGAAAATCCCATCGTCCAGAGAGGCCTTTGGACGATGGAAGAGCCATAAAGGAGCATTAAATACATTTTCCGTTACTAAACGGACGAATAAATCAAGCATGACCGTTGGACGGATATTGAAAGCACCACAATAAACCACCAAAAGCATTATCAAAGCCATTAAGGCTACCATTGAAGACCTCCAACGGCTAGAAAAGCAAGCAACTATATAACTACATTAGACCTCAAACAAAGGTACAAAAATATAAGATATGATACTCTCAATATTTATCCTTATACTCTCTAAGATATCTGACTTTGTCATTAGAGGCTCATTAGCTAGCACCATGCCAGTGACCTTTTCGAGAGAAACACTACTTCTGAGCTTGTGCAAGAATCAAGATTCAGTTGGTCATACTTTGTCTGGACGAACTGATCGACTGACGAATTTGGCTTCATCAGTTTAGTGCCATCTATAGGGAATGATCTTTCGAACTCTAGTTTGAAAACGTAGCTCTACCATTCTCAATATCCAGATGGAATCCAATGTAACATAAGATGCCGCGGCATTGGCCTTGCAGATCCAAACACTCACGGCCAATATAAAAGAACTCACTAGGCAAAATCAAGAGATCAGACAGCGGCTACGACAAGAGGAAAATCGTTCACCAAGGATCGAAAACAACAAGAATGAAGATAAGGTTTAAGGCCTGGAGAATAGCCACGAAAGAGATGGCTCAAGGAGGACAGAACGTTTGGACAGGGTGAGTGACGACCTCCTTAGAAGCATGAGAAAAGAGATAGACGAGTTAAAAAATGAAATGAAGGAGAAAACAACTAAAAATTTGGACAGAATGGTGAAAAGGACTGATTCTCCTTTCACAACAAAGGTCCTGGAATGCCCCTTACCACCGAAGTTCCGCCTTCCTTAACTTGAGTCGTATGACAGTCTGAAAGACCCAATGATCACATAACCACCTTCAAGATGACCTTGAGCCTGTAGCAAACCTCAGATGAGATTGTGTGCTGGTCTTTCCCAACGACCCTGAAGGGAGCAGCACGAGTGTGGTTTAGCAAATTGGCCCAATCATCCATAGATGATTTCGAACAGCTAAGCAATTTGTTTGTACGTCACTTTGTCGGTGGGCAATGACAGAAAAGGCTAGCAAATCACCTACTCACAATTGGATAAGAAGAAGGGGAATCGTTGAGATCATATGTGAAGTGGTTTTAATAGGGAAGTGTTAGAGGTTGACGAGGCTAAGGACAAAGTGCAAATATCTACATTCAAAGCCAGCTTGAAGTCCAACAAATTGGTGGTCGTGCTTGCAAAAAGCCCTCCAGAGTCAATGATGGAACTATTGTTAAAAGCCCAAAAATACATGAACGCAGAAGATGCTTTAGCCACGATCAAAGTGGGCAACACTTGGAGAGACAGAAGAGAAGTTCAAGAGGACTCAAAAGGGAAAAAAGAGGGAAAGAAAGGACTACTCATCTAGCCAAGATAACATCAAGCCTAGAAATGATAAGACCAGAAGAATGGTAAATTTCATGCCCTTAGTAATGCCTGTTGACAAAATCTTGATGCAGATTAGGGACAATCATCCACTCAAATGGCTGAAGCCGTTGAACTCTTTACCCAACGTACATAATAAGAAGAAGTACTGCGGTTTCCACCGAGATCACAGACACTACACAGACTAGTGTAAAGACTTAAAAGAACAGATAGAAGAGCTGATTTAGAAAAGGGAGTTACAAAAGTTTGTGAAGAAAGATTCACGAGGAAGGTACAAACATGACCTACAGGCAAGATTAGAAGATAAGCCCAAAGGCAAAGAGAAACAACAGGATCGTCCAAAGAGTGTTATAGGAGAAATAAAGATGATCAATGGAGGTTTGACAGTAGGAGGATCTTTCAAGTCCCTCAAGAAGTCACAGAAAAGACAGATCAACAGCATCCACACAACACCACCGTTGAAACACAGAAAAAAAAATGTTGGAAAATTTAAACCCCAGTTGATAGAATTAACAAGTTTTATACCCACGTTGTTAATTAGATTTATTATGAATAAACCTTGTTAAAACAAACAAACATCAATATCACGTCAAAATCATGCACAGCGGAATAGTAAATAAGACAAGATATGATGACCTAGGAAAACCAATTAAACAAAATAGTTTCACAGTAAAAACCTGGGGGAAAACCTTCCCTAAAAACAATCCATTATAATAAAAAGAAGTTTCAGATCTAGTACAAAACCTTTGCCCCTAGACTCTACAATCCTCGTAAATGAACTTACAGTAGAAATCTTCTACCTCTTCAGAACCTCTGAACTCTTCAATATATGAACGCCACCCTTTTGCACAGAGCCCAGTACATGACTAACCAAAGATGCACAACTCCCAGTACGTGACTAAGTCAGCAACTTAAAGATATTGTTGGCTGCAAAGTTCTTCACTTCATCAACAATGAAAATCAAGAAGCATTTGATTACAAAACCCTAAGATGCAAAGACGCAGTAGCTTCTTTCAAAGAGAATAAGGCACTCGGTCACTTTTTGCATGTGTTCTCCTCATATTCTCTTATGTGACGGCCTTTAAAATAAGCCTTATATATGTCTAGGGATGTGAGAAAAGAAACCCTACACATACATGTCAGCATGGGCCGAAAATCATATTTGGAAATTATGATTTTGTAATTCTTGATAGATATTTCTATCGAGCAGCTGTCAAGACCTCGATAGATATATCTGTCGAGTTTTAATGAACAACACTTCTTCACTTTTTTCTTAGACAGATTTGCATGGCTTCAATACTAGACTTGAACTCTTATTCCTTGAAATACTAAACTCATCCGAGATCTACCCAATTACAAGTAAAGTGTTTTTTGTCAAAGGATTAGCCAATTCTACATGACATATGTTCTAACAAGTTCCACATATGTCCTAACAAACAAAAAACAAAAAAAACCATGGATATGGTCTTCTCTGAAAAAAATGCGACATCATTTACCTTTTAGATTTCTAGCAGCTGAAGTTAGATCCAAATAAACTTCATCCATTTGATCTCCCCTCGTCAATTTTAGCAGAGATAGAGTATACCAGAAGGGTATAGTAGCTCTAAGGGTCACGACTGGCTCATACCCTCTCTAGGTAACCAAACAACTTAATTTTTTGGTAGTTGACTGCCCGTTGGAAAGCTGCAACGTCGACATACTACCTGAAGGTGAAATTTCCAACAGAACACAGGGTAGGAGAGATAAAGGGAGACCAAGTGTTAGCTCATGAATGCTATCAGGCAGTATTGGCCTCAAAGGCAAACCACACTTGGATGATTTAGGAAAAGAATTTAGAAGTAGTAAAGGAACTAGAAATAATTGAGCTGGTAGAAAGGGAGCTAATAAAGGTAACAAAAGAAGGGACGAGCCTCAATCCCTCAACAAAGGGAGAAATAATCAAGTTCCTGAAGGAGAATCTAGACATCTTTGCCTGGAGCCACGAAAACGTGCCCGACATATCCGAAGATATCATTCAGCATCACTTGAATGTAAATCCCAAAAGAAAACCAGTCCAGCAAAAAAGAAGGGTTTTTGCTCCCTTGAGAAATAAAGTCATAATGGACGAAGTAGACAAGTTGCTTGCAACTAATTTCATTCAAGAAATCTATTACCCAGATTGGTTGGCTAACATCGTCATGGTGAAAAAGGCAAATGAAAAATGGAGAATGTATATAGATTTCACGGATTTGAACAATGCCTGCCCAAAGGATAACTTCCCATTGCCAAGGATTGACCAGCTCACTAACTCAACAGCAGGGCATAAAATCCTGACGTTCATGGATGCCTTCTCATGTCACAACCAAATATTAAATTGACTTAAGGAGTGTTAAAATGGAAAATATGACCTTTTTAATGAGTAAGAATCTATTTTTGGAAATAAATTGACCAAAGTAGCCTTCGGCCTGCATACGTGGGTCGTGGTCTGCATAGGCGAGCTATAGCATGCGTACACAGGCATGATCCTGCACACGCAGCTAGGGTTTCAGAAGCATGATAAAAGCAAGTTTTCTGTAATAATGGCTGAGGTTTGGAACAAATCCCACATCGTCTAGGAGCCGTTCCAAACCCCATTTTTTCCACTATAAAATGCCTTACATGGTACATTTTCAAAAAACACAAAAATCCCACGGGAAAAACTTAAGATTCACTAGAAAATAGTAAATTAAAAAGGAGTTTTTCACAAAAAACCCTCAAGTCTCTTTTTTATTGATTGGGACCTTTTCTGGCCCCAATCCTTTGAGTTTAAGATTACTAATCACCTTTTTATTAAATTGTGATAGATTTGACTAAAGGGAACGATCAAAAATCAAGCATAGAAGCTTTTGCTTTGAGGTATGCTTTAAAACCTTTCTTTTTCTTTTCTACTTTAATTTTTGTTTTAATTTGCTTCTTTTGTTTAATTTATGTTTACTTATGTTTGTTTAGGTTAGTTTTAGGCTTTCTTTATGTCTTTAAGCATGCTAGGTTGTTAGATTTTACGTTTTAAATTTCTACTTTGTTTTTGTGTTAATTAGGGTTTCTGGGTAAGGATCTGTGTTGTGAGAAACCGCAAGGGGTGCTCTTGAAAAAGAGATTCGAGTGCTTAAGGCACCTCTCTTTTGGGTAATTGTGTGGAGTTGCCACTTATTTTTTTATACAAAAAAATAAGAAAAAATAAAATACAATTACATGTCCAAAAATTCCTCGAATGTTATTAATTGGCTATGGAAATACAATTATATCATGGTAGAATAACTTCAAAAGGCTTTGGTCCTAATACAATCTCTGTAAAAATTACAAAGCTTTGATCCTAGTTACAATCTACCAAAAACAAAAGACAAAACACTAGTCTACCTATCCAAGAAAACCTAAGTTTAGGGGCTAGGTTTCGGAATGGGAATGTGTTAGGCACCCATTCGACCCAAACAGAGTCTGGTCTTCTAGACTCTAATGACCATTATATACCTTTGTACAATGTTGAATGATATGCTATGATGCGTGTAGCAAACACTTTCTTGACAAAAATTAATTTAAACAAATTCATCTTATGTGTATGTCCTCTTCTTAAGAAAAATCAGATTTGTTTTGTAAGGGATTAAAAAATGGGATTTTGTTAATAAAAATTAGATCTATTTTGTAAAGGATAAAAAATGGAATTTTGTTAATAAAAATCAGATTTGTTTTGTAAAGGATAAAAAAATGAGATTTTTAAAAGAGGATTCATATTCATAATTCAAATATATTATGCATGCATTACATATTCATGGAATGAAATAAAAAAAGAACTTTAACCTAACTTTTAATTCATTCTTTAAGATTCAAAATCTGCAATATTTATTTAAGAAGAAAAAAATATTTCAAAAACATTTTCAGATCTGTATTTAATGAAAATACAGATTTGTTTTGTGACCAGAAAAATTTTCAGGTCTATATTTAGTGAAAATACAGATCTGTTTTTTACTCGAAAAAAATTTCAAATCTACATTTAGTGAAAATAAAAATCTGTTTTTATTTTTTATTTTTAAAATGTTTTGGTATTTAATTGCAGATTTTGAAATCAAAGAAGAATTAAAACATGTTAATCAACTAAAGAACATGTCAAAGAAAATTCTAACTAAGCATATAAACATGGAAAATATGAATTAAGTACAAGATACAATAAAATCAAACATATATTAACCAAATTCATGTAGTGAACAATCACAACATATTAATTAATGGAAAAGAAAAAGAAACATAGGAATGAAAATACCTCTTGCATGAGCACACCCTTCAATAGAAGAATATTTTAGAAATCAAAGAAATTTTCACTTCTTTGAGGTCTAAAATACTTTACTTACAAAAAAGAAGTTCTTAAAGCCAAAACTTCTAGAACGTCTTTAACGTAAGGAGAGTATAGAAGTCAAAAAAGAAGGGCCCTAAATTCTGATCTTTTTCCTCTATTTATAGAGGCTGGGATGCTTAAAAAATAAGCTAAATGAGATCAGATACGAATTGGAACACATTCTTATCTCTAAAAATTCGAGAAAGATAAGTTTTATCTCAATCAGGAGGTTCCCGGGCCGGGCTATGCATTTAGGCCAATTGGCATTTGGAAAGTGCCGATAGGCCCTCTTGGGTGCTAGGCCAACTTTTGAGTTTTTGTTCGATTTGGACTCCTTTTTTGAGGATTTTTGAGCCGAAAATTGCACTTAGATGTATTTTTTATTTGTATTTTAAAAATTAATCCAATTTTCTTGATATTCAAGTCTTTAAAGTGATAATTATCTAATAGATAAATATTTTAAAAAAGACTTAATTATCCACAACTTTTTTGTTATTTGATTATCCACTTTATTCCCATGCAAGCAGGCTTATTTTTTACACTAACCAACAACCAATCACAAAATTATTTAATTAATTTTAATTGTTTAACCAATCAGAATTAATTTAAATTAATCACGTGTGATAGGTTCCACCCAAACAAAATGCATGCAAACTGTGGAAACTTGATCATGTGATATCTTTCAATCTGACAGTCCGTTTTAGGAATCAAACATACTATCACGACCGTTAGAATCTTAAGATCATTTTTATGATATGTAATGAATGAATTAATGCATGTAATGAAACTCTAAATTTTAGGTATATGAATGGTCACTCTAGCCATCTTCCAAGATTAAATTATGGGTGCAAAATCGAGTGTCTACAGAATGCCCCTCATTGACAAAGCTTGCAAAGCGAATATCAATGTAATACAAAGACATTGATTTTAGCAGCCATGATTTAATCGAGGTCGACTTTTCAAAGATTACCTAGCCCTGGAACCTAAAACCTTAGGACATGGTGTTTGGTTGTTTTGAAAAATGAGAATTGTGAATACTTAATCTACTGATGAACCTGAGGTGATTGAGAGGCTTCTTTATCTCAGTCTGAATTTGGGGTGATTGAGAGGATTCTCTATCTCAATTCTCAATCTCCATGTGGGACAACCAAGAGGCTTCTCTATCTTGATCTAAATGGAAAGTAACCAAAAGGCTTCTCTGTCTTGGTTTGAACCTGGGGTGATTGAGAGGCTTCTCTATCTCAATCTAAATCCAAAGCGACCAAGAGGCTTCTCTATCTCAATCTACATGTGCGACAACCAAGAGGCTTCTCTATCTTGATCTGAATGGAAAGTAACCAAAAGGCTTCTCTATCTTGGTTTAAACCTAGGGCGATTGAGAGGCTTCTCTATCTCAATCTGAAATTAGAGGTGATCAAGAGGCTTCTATATCTTGATCTAGATGGAAGGTAACCGAAAGGCTTCTCTATCTTGGTTTGAACCTGGGGTGATTGAGAGGCTTCTCTATCTCAATTTGAATCTAAAGTGACCAAGAGGCTTCTCTATCTTGATCTGAATAGAAGGTAACCAAGAGGCTTCTCTATCTTGGTTTGAACTTGGGGTGATTGAAAGGCTTCTCTATCTCAATCTGAATCTGGAGTGACCAAGAGGCCTCTCTATCTTGATCTGAATGGGAGGTAACCAAAAGGCTTCTCTATCTTGGAACCTGAGGCAATTGAAAAGCTTCTCTATCTCAATCTAAATCTGGAACGATCAAGAGAATTCTCTATCTTGATCTGAATGGAAGGTAACCAAAAGGCTTTTCTATCTTGGAACCTGAGGCAATTGAGAGACTTTTCTATCTTAATCTGAATCTGGAACGATCAAGAGGCTTCTTTATCTTGATCTGAATGGAAGATAACCAAGAGGCTTCTCTATCTTGGTTTGAACCTAGAGCGATTGAGAGACTTCTCTATCTCAATCTAAAACTGGAGGCGACCAAAAGGCTTCTCTATCTTGATCTGAATGGGGGGTAACCAAGAGGCTTCTCTATCTTGGTTTGAACCTGGGGTTTTGCCTGCAAAAGACCAGAGTTTGGGATTAGATTTTAAATTATTGGTGCTTTGTTGTTCCATTGTTTTGAGATGTGTGATTCTTCTTCTTTTTCCTTCCTTTTTTTTTCTTTAAGACTTGAATTTCCTCTTCAAAAGGAAAACCCATTGATTTTTTTTAAAAAAAAAAAAATTCATTATCTATTATTTTTGAAACTTGAAATTTTCTTTGAAAACTGATACCCTTTGTTCTTGATCATCCTTAAGAAAATTTTTATTTTTCTTCCTTCAAAATTGAAATTTTCTTGAAATTGATATCCTCTGTCTTTGGAAATCTTTGAAAAGTTTTTTTTATTCATCATCATTTCATCATATTTTTTTATTCCATCATCATCATCATTTCATTTTTTTTATAAAAAACAAAAAACAATTTTTTTTTTTTGGGTGAGTTGATTAAGTTAACTCAGTCAAACCTGAGTTGACTCAGCAACTCACATGTGACTCTAAAGCGGGGGGGGGGGGGGGGGGGGGGGCAATTTTTGGCCCCCTTTTTTGTTTGTCTTCATCTTTTTTTTTTTTTTTAACTCCTTCACTCTCCCTTCTTCCTCCATTGTCACTATTCACAAGCTTCTTCCTTTTGCATTTTCTTCATTTCCACACCATTTCTTGCTTAGAAAATCATTTCTTTAGGCTTCTAAACTTGATTTCATCCATTTCCCAAAATATCTTTTCAGATCTTTGAGTTCTTGACCACCTTTGCAACAAACTTATTTTTTGAAACCTATCTTCAAACCTCCATTTCTTTTGCATTTTCCATGACATCTCCTCATGGGCCATCTTTTCTCACTTTCAATGGGAAGAAATATCATCCATCCCTAGAATGGGATCAAAAAGAGTGGCTCCTTCAAGACCCTAAAACCCATGCTCCACACTCCAAAAATGACTTCAAGGTGAACTCTTTTTTTTTGTTTCTTTGTTGGCAAATTTGTTGATTTTATGTTTTGTTGGTGGGACATTGTCATTTTGTTGTTGTATGTTTTTGTGGGAATTTTGAACATTGTATGATTTGGTTGGAAATCATTGTGTGATCATGTTGTTTTCTTTGTTTGGGGGCATTTTTGAATTGTTGAATTGTTTGGTATTATGAAATTTGGACAATGCTGAAGATTCATGAAGCTTTGCATTGTATGTAACTTATGGTATAGTTGGATGAATCTTGACTTGAATTTTGTGGATATTGAAATCATGAGAATTTGATGTGTGGCATGGTTGAGCAAACTCATTTTTGATGAGTGTGGAAATTTTGTTGGAATGTGTAGGTCTTATTTCATGAGCATGGAAATTTTTATGGGTACTACTTTAATGGGTGTGGAAAATTTTTGTGGGTAAATTTTTTTGGGTATTGGTATGAATTTTTGTGTTGAGCACAAAAGATTTTTGTTGGACATGGAAATTTTTTTTTTTTTTTTTTTTTTTTTTTTTTTTTTTTTTTTTGTGTTGGGCATGAATTTTTTTTTGTGTTGGACATGGGATTTTTTTTTGGACATGGGATTTTTTTGTGCATATGCTTGAGCCATTGTTGAATGATCTTATGGAGATGAAGGATTTTTGGGTTGATAGGGGCTATTGTTGGGATGTCATTGGATTTGAATTTATGGAATGGCCTTTGGGGTTTAGCTAAAAATTTTAGGGGCATTGTTTTATTTGTTGGGATTTTGGAATGAGTATTTTGGGACATGGTGTTTTGTGAACATCTCAATGATTGGCTAAACTTTGTTTTGCAGAACCTCAAGAGTCAAGGTGGCCTCCAGATGTTGAAGGGCATGTGGTAGATATTGTCCCCGGACATTAAGAATATCATTAATGAAGCCAGCTTCCAGACCTTTTTCCAAGCCCTATTGGATCATGATACCAATGAGTATAAGGACCTCCAATTACTCCTTGCTTTGTCAGAGCAATTCTGGTGAGTTGATGTTGACACCCTATGACTTCTCAGCCATTATTGGCTTAAAATTGGGTGGTGAAAGAATTAAAGTTAATGATTCCATCACCTCAGCAGAGATTAAAAGTCTTTTAGGTGTGATGCCTTCAGAAATCAGGAGCAAAAATGCACCCTTGATGTGGCTGTACACCAATATTGAGAGCTATAAGACTGTACCAACTGGCACTCGCATGTTCATGCTTCTCTTCATTGGAACTCTCTTATACCCAGACTTGGGTAGTACTGTGAGCTTGCGCTATTTGTGGAGTCTGAGGGATATTGGCCAAATCAAAAATTATGATTGGGGTGGCATGGCTTATGCAACCCTTTTGCACTTCATGACTCAACTTTCTCGGCGTAGCCTTTCAAGCTTAGGAGGTGGACCATTTGTTTGGCAGGTGAGGTTTTGAATTCTTGGTTATGTGTTTTTTGGAAGGTCATTTTGGTTGTTTTGCCGTTAATGATGTGTGTTGATTTTTTTTCCAAGTCTTGATGTATGAATATTTTGGGGTTGGTCCTCAAGTTTTAGAAGATGTTGGTGACATGTATCCAAGGTTTCTTCATTGGCTGCCTAAGTATCATTTGTCAACACCTCCCAAGTGTTCTTTGCAAGTTTGGCGTATGGTGATTGATAACTTGACTGCCGATGATGTGAAGTTTTTTTTTTTTTTGGTTCTAGGGGTTTTGTGTTTGGTTTAGGGTTTTTATGTTTTTTCTTTTTTTGTGCTGTGTGGTTTGACTTCCTTTCACTCTAGATTCTTGGTGATTTTCAGATGTCTTTGAATCCTTGGCTTGGATGTGAGGAGCATGCTGAGTGTGAATGGGCTCAAGAGCTGAATGGCCATCAAGTACTATTTGAGTGTCGCCATGAGAGATATTGGTATCTTAGTGGCCGAATGTTGGCTCAAGTTTAACATGTGTACCCTCCTGAGACTATTCCTGTTCATCCTTGTCCCTCCATCCGATTGGCAGACCTCTTAGCTAATGAAGAAATTGCTCATGCTCGAGTTGGCCATGTTGTTTAAGGGACACCAGGAGACTATCTTGAATTTGTCCAGGCTCAATTGCAAGGTTGCTTAACTGCCATTCCTGTAACCTCAGTAGCTTTCTTTCTTTCTACATTCAATTTGTACCTCATCTAGCATCTCTCATATTCTTTGTTTCAACTTTTGTGAAAATATCTGCATGTTGCACTTTTAGGCTTCATCTTCTGAAGAGGAGGAGAGTCCTCCTCCTAGCCATGCTGATGGCTCTTCTAGTTTTTTCATGGAGTCATATCCTCATTTTCTCGCATGGCAATATGAAATAAGGAACCCTGATAGGTCATACAGCTTTATGAATCTTGACTGGCCAAAGTATACCCCAAATGTCCCCTGGAATGAACTGGTTTATTCCTGAATCCTTTAGTCTTCTGTCCTCATGTTTATTCACTGAGTTAATTCTGAACTTATGGATTTGTGCTTCAGGTCGGTGTTGATCTCGTGGAAGAAAGCATGCAGATGATTAGTGATGAGCATGAAATATATACAATAAAGTACTCATACATCTACATATTTAGCCTTACTTTTATGTTATTTTGTGACTGATTATATAATATATTTGTGTTGCAGGTAATAAGGGCTTTACATGCAAAGTGGGGCTAGGCCAATTAGATCAAGCCAACTTACATCCAGCTAGGCATGAATTCAAGAGAATACCAACCCAATTAAATTTAAGTCCAATTGGAGCAAGGTATCAAAGGAAATTTGCACCAAATCCAAGTCCAATTCGGATTAGGATTCCAGCCTGCACATCAGTTAGTATTTTCGGCATAACTTTCGGCTTAGAAGTCCAATTGAGATGATTCAAGTTGGGCTGGAACGTTAACTTAAAGGGCTACAACTTTGTAGTTTACCGAAAGCCCTAAGTCTGACATTAAATGGGCCAAAATAGTCAGTTAAGTGAAGCCTAAAAATCTGGGATTTTCTCCAAACGGGAATTCAACTTGTAATACAATTCCTTAACCTATTTAAATGCTCTTTAGGACAAAATTCATGGAGGCTAGTGCTAGGGCTAAGGGCTGAATGTAAAGAGAGCTGCGGCTACCTCTTCCATGACAATTAGTTTTAATTATTTTTCTAATTTAATGTTTAGTATTTTATTTTTATTTTTTTATTTCAATTACCATGAGTAGCTAAATTTAGAATTAGGGTTGAGGATGAAACCTTGTTAAGGATTATCAGTAATATTTATGTGATTTGATTTTTCCCACAATAATTTTTCTTTAATGATTTAAATTCTTCTTACTTCATATCAATTGACTAAGATGAGATTCTAGATATGAGTTCAATCACGTTTTTCTCATGATTTAGGATTTATCTTAATTAATTGAATGCTTGGTTTATTAATTCTTGATTATAAAATTGGATATCGTTTGTGATTTGCCTGTCAATGGATACAATTTATGATTTGATTTTTAGAATTGGATATTCTTATGATTTGTTTGGTTACAGATACAATTGATGATTTGGTTTTATACTAAAGAAGCGAAGAAGAACATGCTTTTGATTTTTAAAATAAAGATTTTAATGAGAATATTTTCCATGATAGCAAGATTGATTTCTAGATTATCATGTAGTGGTTGGGAAAAATTAATGATCATAAATATATGCTAATATGACTTACAAGGCGGATTCCAAAACCTTAATTCCTTTCCCTTGATTGTTTACATCTTTTTATTGCTTTTTATCTTTTGCTTAGTTTAACTATTTGCTTAATTTTATTATTTGCTTAGTTTGTTTAATTGCAAACAACCAATTTTTATTAGACTATATTAGGATTAATTTGGTTAAGGTTTAATTAATTTTCCTACGTTCATTCAAGTCCCTGTAGGTTCAACCTCGTTCTTGTCAAACTATACTTCGGTACGGTTTGTACACTTGTGAGTACTTTAAAATTTCACAACAATTAGAGGTTTGCAGTTGGTGGCACGCACTCAATCTTCTCAATATGTGCTCAACGAAATGAGCTGGGTAAAAGATGATGCTTCCTTAATGCTTCTACTTGAACTTCCATGATAATGGATTTAACACTTGTCTCTGTTGATTTTTCAGAACAACCGAATGGCAATGGCTAATGCCAACACAAGATCCTTATAGGAGAGAATTGGAAATCTTGAACTTCAAAATCGACAGCAAGAATCTCGGTTTTATGCAAGTCAGGAAGGAGACACTGAAGGTGGCTCCTCTAAGGGTGGGTCTAGGAGATCTTCCCGCATGCGAACCCAAAGTCGGAATGATGCTTAACTTGTATTTTAATTTTCCTGATTGAAGTTCTGTAGTAAACAATTTAAACTCTTTTGACCACCTTTGATATGATTTGTACTCACTCGAATGAGACAGGGTCAAATGCCCCTAGTTTGAAAACTTTATGCATAATGACCTTTTATTTTTGAAAAGAATTTTTCTCTTTTTTTTTTTTTTTTTTTGAAAAGGGGTGAGTGATTTTTACTTGTTCCAAAGAGAGGGGAGACAAGGCATAACCGAATGCCCCTAGTTTAAGAGATAAATACATGACTTTGGAAAATCTTGACTTAATTAATTTTCTCTTCCTTCTTTTTTTTTTTTTTTGGAAACAAGTGATACATGTGATTTAAAATAAAAAAAAAAAAAAAAAAAAAAACAAATGGACAAGGCATGTCTAAATGCCCCAGTTTGACAAACCATGCAAATTTTTGAGAACTTTATTGCACAATCAAATTTTTTGACTGAAAAACAGAGTCAAAACAGACACGTGAATTGCCTGAAAACACAAAACAGGGTAATTGGGACATGGTTGAGCTGGGGGCCAATCGGCACTCTTGGAGTGCCGATTGGCACTTTGGGATGCCGACAGGCACACCCAATTTCGCCCCAATTCCTAGCTCTTTTCTAACGCGTTTTCTATGTTTTTTGGATTTTTTGAAAAATATTTTCTCCGTTTAGGACTATGAAACACTTTCCCAATCAGCTACAAACTCCGATTACAGTTTGAGGTAGCTTATGTTAGCATCTAAGCTACAAACAAATCTCTGAATCAAAGTTATCAAGAAAAAACATTCACATGCAAGAGTTATCCATGGCTAACAATCAAAATTTTCCTCATTCAACCATTCATGATATCAATTGATGGGTTTGTAGCTTTGATTTTGGCACCAAAACCATTTTCACAGCCTACAAACTAGAGGGAATCAAGGCTTTGAGGGATGTCATGCTCAAGTGAGATTTTCTCCGTGCTGCCATGAAGTTCTGGGATACTTAGGACCATGTATTCCGGTTTAAAACTGCTGAACTTTGTCCCACAATTGAAGAATTCTTAGCTATTCTGGGTTATGATCATGGCAAAAAATTCGTAGCAGTTTCTTATGATCCCAGACATAGGGAGATTTTGTTTGGTGCTCTGAGGCTTCCTACTTCAATTACTAGTAGCATGATTGAAGGCCACATGGTGAATCTTTATGCAGTTTTTTCAAGATTTATAAACAAACGTACTCATGGAGTGACCGACAACATGCAGAAAATTTTTGGCTTAGCTCTTTGTTTCGTGGGAGAATTTTTACTTTGTTCTAGAATGCCATGTTTTATGGATGCTTGAGCCAAAGGTATTGTGAGTCAAGTTAAGGATGGTGATAACCTTGCTTCTCTAATCTTAGCAGAAACTCTTTTAGAATTGGATTCCATATTTCTTGGTAAAGAGTCACAACACTTTCTTGGGAGTCCCTTAAGTTTACAGATATGGTTGATGGAGAGACAGGACATGATTGCCACGCCTACTGTTGCTGATTATGGTCCTAGCAATTTCCTCAGTAGGACTGTCCACAAAACTGAATGTCAAACTGAAAGTCAAACTGAAAGTGACTGGGTGAAATTTCTGAGCAAGAAATCCAGTGTCTCAATTCTATGGAATTGTTATTGGTGGAAGTGCCCACCTCCTTTATTGCGGTCCCTAGGATCAGATCATATCTTCATAGTTGGATTAAGGATAGCAACTTTCTATAAGGCTGATAGACTCTTGAGACAATTCCAATATGAGAAAGGAATGCCTGGTGGAAGAGGAAGAAAATTCTTCACTCCTGTGGACAAAAATCCTACTTCTATAAGGAACATATTGTTGGGCTTGGAGATAGCTGATCTAGTGGATCAATCTTTTGTTAAGGTTCACTTTCACAAGATGACCTGAAATATTCTAACTGGTTGGTGAACAAAATTGCGGATAAGGAGGCTGACATGGCTACTATGAGAAAACAATTTCTTAGAGACAACCAAGAAAAATATGAGGCTAACAACTATGAGTTTAGAAGGAAGGACAAAGATGACAAAGTACCTAGCACAGATGGAACCAATGAACAACCAAAGGAGAAAAGACCGAAGAAAAAATGATCTTCTTATTTTTGGCTTTGAACATGTTTATTTTAAAAGTTGATGTGAAACTCATAGGTTTAGAAATTATTTAAGACTTTCAGGTTTAGGGTTTAGGTTTCTAAGATTTGGTATTTTTTTAGGGTTTGGGTTTTAAATTCTGTGTAATGGCATGGTTTAATGGAATTGTTGAATTTTGAAAACATTTTTCTTTCTTAATGTGGTAAATGGTGGGTTTGGGGAAGTTGTGACGGGACCAATATATGGTTGCCTACGTAACTCCTTGGCAAAAGGATCAAATCATCACATAGTTCATTTTTTATTTTGTCTTAACTTTTGCCCAGGCCACCCTTTCGGGTTTTCAACATAGTAGGCTCTCTCACTCTCTTCTCTCTTTTTTCACTCTCCTTTCGCATAAATCACCCTTTCGGGTTTTCAACCTACCACTTTTTTTTCTTTTTGACCGAACCTAGGAAGGGAAATAACATAATTTACAACCACTTCAGACGTGGTTTTTTAAGACTACCACCTCAGACGTGGTGTTTCTTCAATTAATCCATATTAGTTGGCTCAGTAAAAAGGTTTGTGTTAGGGACATATTTTATGTAATTGGCAAATCCATTGACAAAATGCACTTTACTTGTAATTAGGAAGATCTAGGATAAGTTTAGGACTTCAAGAAACATGTTATTCAAGTCAAGTGCTAAAGCCATGAAGATCTTACCAAGAAACAAATAAAGAAAAGTTGTTCATTAAATCTCCAGAATAATCTTGATAGAAAGACTTCTATCGAGGTTTATAGTTGAAGCTCGACACAAGCTCGACATAAGCTGTTTCTGTCGAGACTTAGGAAATTAGAACTTCCAAATCTGATTTTTGGCTCATGCTGAAATATTTGTATATGGTTTTTTTTTCTCACAACCCTAGACATATATAAAGCTTATTTTAAAGGCCGCCGCGCATGCAGAAAGTGACCTAATTCATTATTCTCTCTGAAGAAGTTACTGCGTCTTTACGCCAAGGGTTTTGTGACCAAGGAGCTTCCTGATTTTCATTGTTGATGAACTAAAGAATTTTGCAGCCAACAATCTCTTCAAGTTGCTGGAGTTAGTCATGTACTGGGATCCGTGCACATTGGCTAGTCACATATTGGGATTCATGCATCAAGGGAAAGATTGTCGTTACAATACAAGTCCAATTGGGTATTGGGGTAAGGGTTCAACTGTAGGCTGGTATTTCGGGATAGGCCAAAGGGTTTGGTAAGATTCTTTATACTTGCAACCACTTGTGATTGATACTAGTAGATTCTTGGGAGTGGTGACCTTAAAATCACCCGGTGGGGTTTTGCCTCTGTAGTTTTCCCCATTCATAAACAAATCACCTATTTCAAATTTATTTTCTGCTGCATTTAGATAATTTGGTGATTTGTTTGTGCTGCCACACTATTGCATGAAATTTGATCTAATTAATTAACTTAGGTAATTAATTAATTAATTGCAAGAGGTCAATTCATTTTAACCCAATAAGTGGTATCAGAGCGGACACACTCTGATTAGGTTTTAATCTTTGCTGTGTAATCCATTAACCCCCGTTGTTATGGAAACTCTTGATTGTTTTGATTTGCATGATCTTGTGTTGAATGATGATGATGATATTCAAGATGCCTTTTGCAAGCTTTATAATTTTTGTATGAAATCTCCTGAATGTTCTACAAAATTAAAAGCTAATTTTAAAAAGGTCAAACTTGAAAGAGATGATTTGATTGCGAAATTGGATGAAGCTAATAATATGAATGAGAAATTTAAAAATCAAATTTGCTCTCAGGTGGACAAAATTAAGAGTTTGGAAGAGCAACTAGTTGAATCTAAAACCGAAGTTGAAAAATTAACTAGTACCAAACTTGTTGTTGAGCCTAACTCAAAAGAAAAAGATTTTTATATTCCTCCGTTTAAAAGGAATAATGAAGAGTTGAATGCTAATATTGCTAGAATAGACAAAGGTAAACAATCTGATGTTAATGCTAAAGTTTCAAAACCTATGTCTAAAACTCGTCCTAGGTTGAATAAAAATTCTGAATTTGTCCCCACTTTTCATCATTGTCATATTGTTGGTCATATTAGGCCAAATTGTCCTAAATTGTCAACCTCTAAGGTTAGACCTCCTTCTAGGAAGCCGAGTAGCTCTAAAACTACTCATGTTTGTCACCATTATTGTGGTTCTGGTCACACTCGCCTTAATTGTTTTAAGTTGTTTCATCATAAGCGAGTGTCCAAATGATCACAGGTTTCCTCTCAAGGTTCAACACCTTTGTTTGGAGAGTTATTAAAAGCTTTGAGCTTTTTAACTCAATTTCAAGAGAATTCCAATTCTTCTAATGTTCTTTAGTAGACATACTAGGACATGTGCCTTTTTATCTTCACAGCCAAAGACTAACGCTGTGTGGGTGAGAAAAAAGCCTAAGACTTAATTGTCTTTTCTGTTGTCCTCTGCTTTAATTCTTTCTATCTAAAGAAGGACTCTCTTGCTTGATTTCTTATCTGTTTTTGGAATCATGCTTTCATGCATCAGCATCTATCTTCATACTTTCGTGTTGTTTGTCTATTTTTGTTTGTTTGTTTAGTTTTTATTTCGTTTTGTTTTCCAAAAAAAAAAGGAAAAATCAGAAAAATACAAAAACAGTGTGTGTTTGTGTATATTGGTACTTGTGTACCTTGGATGACCATTGAAATAAAGTTTCTAAACTTTGTATCTCTTGTAATTTAGTTGAGCATTTCAATGCACAACTAAGCAAGTGAGCTTTGTGGCTCGTGTTTGTGATAAGTACGATTAAGATTGTCTCTTATATCTCATACTCATATCACTCTTTTTGACGGGAAGGAATAGAAAATCCTAAGAAAAAAGTATAAATAACCATCTCACCACTAAAGCCCGCCAATCATGTATAACATCTGTGTGCTTCGGCATAGCAAAATTGTGATGTTTTGGCTTACATAATTGGGTATTTCTTTTCTCTCTTATATGCCCATGCATGCTATGCTTAAAAGAAAAATATGCAAAGAAAAATAAAAGCAAAAAGAATCAAAATGCTTTTAATATGATTGTAAACGTGTTTCTAGGAGATGTGGGAGTTATATGATGTACCTCAAAGATGATAGTCTCCATCAAACAGTTATGATTATGCGTAAGTGTATTAGACGTTCTCATATCTCAAATTGTCATAATATGATAAACTTGTGCACACTTGCTATGTTTTCACACACAACATGCATACTCTTTGCTACTCGTGATACATGTGCAGCTACAATGTGTTTTGGCCATCGCAAGGGATACATGTATTAATATATACTTGTTAAATTGTCTTAACTTGTTTTTGAAATATAAAATTGGTTAGACTTGTTTAATGTGTTTGTGGATCTAGGAATGCTTTGCATCTAGAGTTAAGGTGTGGTTTGACTGCTTAACGTGTTGCTTGGATGCTTGTTTGAGTAGCCATCTTGTTGCTTTCTCATCTTATGTATTGAGCTGACCCTTAAAAAACCCATAATATTTTACTTTAGAACCCATTTATATGCTTCATCTAGTGGTCATATAAGTTCTTACTAGTATTTGAAAAATTATTTGAAATGAGAATTATCTCAAATTTTATGAATCGAAATCCACTGTGTTCTCAATGTGTCATTATTTTGTCACCAACTTTTATTTGCCCTACCTCCTTTTTCTCTCACAAGCTCTTGCTCGATATGAAATGAGTCTTTTTCCTCACTTTAGCAATGAGTTTTCCTTAGTTTTCAAACTAGGCATGTTAACTTTTGTCTCACCAAAAACTTGCTCAACAAAAAAATAGTTCAAACGCCTCTTTAATACTTTCTAATATAGGATTATTAAGGTAGAATTCTCAATACAGTCAAACCGCTATTTTTTAGGTAGTCAAACTACTTTTTTTTAGGTGGTCTAGTCACGTTCTGTTAAAAAGTCCAACTTGCAACTTTTGCTGCTTCCCATTGTGGGTAAAAACACGTTTAATTCTCCTTAACGATTGCCCACCCAATAACATATTTCTTTTAATAGACAAATAAAAGGGATTGGGATCCGGTGCAATAACGAAGACTATTGCACCAAGCAATTTATCACTCCAAGATGTAAATTTTTTTTTTTTTTTTTTTTTTTTTGAGAAACCTCTGAGAAGTAAAAATTGATAAGGTAAAAAAGTTTAAAAGATATAAAAAGAATTGCCCAATCAACTATACATCTTAAATGGAGTGATAATATGGTGCTAATAACTAACTCATCAATTTATCATGATAACGGCATCCTTCTTTTCTAATGCATACACAAATTGAGGCCACCCCTATAATTTTGTTGCTGTATTTTTGTAGTAAAGTTTTTCTTCCTCTGTTTTTTTTTTTTTTTTTTCCTCACTTAAGAAGAACAACTTTAACGGAAAATTATGGATTGAGTAAAAAATGGTGATCAATTTCAGGCGAAATTTCCAAATCATCCATAAAAAAGCAACTATGTTTTCAAATATTTTGTTGGTAGAAGCCTAACGAGATAGGAATTGGGAAATACAAATTAACCAAACACTCAAACTAGTGTTAACTGTTCCTTCCTATCCAAAAAAAAAAAATTGTTCACTATTCCTTTCCTCCTATCAAAAAAAAGAAAGTGTGAACTATTCCTTTTTCTTTTATCCATACTTTTGCTGAAGCCACTTTTATACATACTTATCCATTGTCAATTTTTTTAAAGTATCAATTACTCCATTAATTAGAACCTTAACTGGATAAGGAATCCCATATAGGGTCCCACACGGCCTGTCACCCAAACACTGTAGCGCCACGCAGTCAATACTCTCAAAATCAAAAATTAATAACCAAACCTTTTTTTTTTTTTTTTTTTTTTTTAGAGAGAACTTTAATAACCAAACTTAGGCCTTATTTGGTACACTTCTTTAAATACATGTTTTCAGTTTTCAAACAATATTATATGTATTTTTTTATACTTTTTCATTTACACTTATTTTCACATATATTTTTAAATAACAAAACACATATTTTTAGGTGCATATAACAAACACCATCTTAAATACTGATTCATTCTCAAAAAAAAATAAATAAATAAATGCTAAAGACACGTAACACGATACAAAAGTCACCTGCGGCGAACCTCAGAAGCTCGCGAATAAAAAATATATATGCTATGTTCCTAGATAGATAAATATTAGTAAATGCTAAAGTTTCTAAGAATTTTATATCATGGATTTCGACTGTCTCATAAGTCATAACTAATTAATAATATTAAATAAAACTTGTAGTAACTCATATATATTTATAAGTTACAGGACAAGTATAAATATTTATAGACTTTGTTAACAGGCGTGATCAGTAACTGTTAATGAATCAACTGTGGTTCATTTATAATTTATCATAAATTCTATCAGAATTAAAAATTAGTAAAATTTTACTTTTTAGTTGTGATTTATGTTAAACATATACTTTAATTTTTCTAATATACCATCTAAACTAACACATATTTAATACATATTTAATTTTTTTCATATCTAAAAAAAAGTAGATAATTGATTTTAAATTTTATCAGGATAATGGGTGCTGTGCAGCACCGTTATCAGCGCCCTTTATCTACCTCCCATATTTTTGAGAGAGTTTCAAAAATATATATATATATATATACCTCCTCTCCTCTATGTGTCGAATTGAGTTTTTAGTAAAAAAAAAAAAAAAACAAAAACACACAGAATTTCAATACGAGGTGGTGACTAATATGACACTTGTTCGACTCTGTCTGTCTCCTCAAAATCTAGGTTAGGATTTCGCTCTCTCCAGCTTTTTTTTTTTTCCCCCCCTCCAGAAAGCTCTTTCTCCAGGTACAATTTTTTTTTTTCCAATTTTTCTCCATGGTTAATTTTTTTTTTGTTGGGTAAAGAAATATGTTTTTGCAGGTATCGTTTGTAGTGTGTGTGTGTTTTTTTTTTTTTAATTGGCTCAGAATTATATCCGAAGAAAAAGCTTTTAATTTGTCCCCCCAATACTAATTGAATCTTAGCATTCGTTGCTTTGCTGAATTAAATTTGGTTTTGATGTTTTTTTAGTGATCATACAATTAGGGCTTGAGTGTTGTTGTATTTGAAGTAAAAATGTTGATTTGTTTTAGCTTTAATATTTAATTATTGTCAAGAGTTTTTAGATAATAGAGATTGGTAAAGATGAGCATGGCTGGCACCGAGAGTTCCAAAGATGGTTCAGGTTATGCAGAGCCTCCTCATATTCTTGAGATTGATCCAACTTGTCGCTACATTCGGGTAAAATTCTGTCTTCTATTTTATTTTGTCTTTCTGCTTAGTTTGCGTTTGATTAATGAGAAAATTCAGGAAAAGGGAAAGGCAATGATGGTTTAAATTTCATGCTACGATCCCTCAACTAAGTGACATTTCTGTGTGATGTGTTTTTTTTTTTTTGGATTAAAAGTAGTCTAAACATCAACCAAACTCGATGTTTATGTTATTTTCATGGGCTTTGATTATTGCATTTATACCTTGGTTTTGGGTTTTGACAGTATAAAGATGTCCTTGGGAAAGGTGCCTTCAAGACAGTGTATCCTTCATTCTTCCATTAAAATTAAAATTATATTGGTGGCCTTTATTTAATTTCTTCATGTTATGTATCAAGTGGGAAACTTAATTGGAAAAATATGTGACCACTTAGTGTTAGTGGATGTAGAAAAAATAAGCAACGATTATATATTTATTTTACTTGAGTTAATCTTCTTGTTGTATTTGTCTGTCTTCCTTAAATTTATAATCAACTAGTTACAAGGCCTTTGATGAAGTTGATGGGCTTGAAGTAGCGTGGAACCAAATTCGAATTGATGATGTGCTACAGTCACCAGATGACTTAGAGAGGCTGTACTCAGAAGTGCATCTCTTAAAATCACTGAAACATAGCAATATATTAAAGTTTTACAATTCGTGGATTGATGATAAGAACAAGACTGTTAATATTATCACTGAGTTGTTCTCCTCTGGCAACCTTAGACAGTAAGTTTAGTTTCCTTCTTACAACTTTACTTGAGTTTCTTGTTTTGTTTTATGGTGCCATCAGCCTTGTAGTTAGTGGATGTAATCCGTGATTTAGGTATCGTAAGAAACACAAAAAGATTGAGATGAAGGCTGTGAAGGGATGGGCAAGGCAGATTTTGACAGGTTTGAACTACCTTCACAGTCACAACCCACCAATTATACATAGGGACCTCAAGTGTGATAACATATTTATCAACGGTAACCAAGGAGAAGTTAAAATTGGAGATCTCGGGTTGGCAACTGTCATGGAGCAGGCTAATGCCAAAAGTGTAATTGGTACATTTTCCATGCTCTTGCTTTACCTTATTGATACTCACTGTCTGATACTCATGGCCGGGCCATAGATTGTTGGAGTAATAAATCTTAAAACAATGTGGACATTATTGCTCAGATAGTTGTCTTAAAGAATATACATTTTTTGTTTCTCAATAGTCTGGTCTTGTGTATGGTTTATTTGTTTGCCATTAACTTGTGAATGTGATCTTGATAGGAACTCCTGAGTTTATGGCACCTGAACTATATGATGAGGATTACAATGAGTTGGCTGATATATATTCATTTGGCATGTGCATGCTAGAGATGGTGACTTTTGAATATCCTTACAGTGAATGTAGAAATTCAGCTCAAATATACAAGAAAGTTTCATCTGTAAGTTTTTCATGATTAATTAAATTTGTTTCTTCTTACTTATGAATATTAGCTATAGTCATGGTCAATCCTAAAATTATGAGACCTAACAGGGAATAAAGCCTGTTGCACTCTCTAAAGTAAAAGACCCAGCAATGAAACAATTTATCGAGAAATGTTTGGTCCCAGCATCTCAAAGGCTGTCAGCAAAAGAGCTTTTGATGGACCCTTTTCTCCAAGTAAACAAATTGGCAAAGAATCGTCCTCTACCACTTCCAGATATAGTTCTTCCCAAAATGGGAGCTTTTGGAGATCGTTGGTTGATGTCAGAAGGACCTGCTAGCATACAAAATAAACCCCATTCCATAGATGCTGACAATGATGGTAATCTACCCATTATCACCACTATTGATGATGGGTCCCATTCTCTGTGTGTGGAGGTAAAAAGAGCACAAAAAGAAAATTCCTTTTGGTTAAAAGGTGAAAGAAATGATGAGCACTCGGTCTCATTAATACTTCGAATAGCTGATCGGAATGGTATGTATATATCTAACATAGTTCATTGCCATTCTGACTAAGTTTTATTGTTAATTTATTACTAGAGAACTATATATTCTGTTATTTATGTGCAGGTCGTGCAAGGAATATCCACTTCCTATTCTACCTTGATAGTGATACAGCCATCTCAGTTTCAAGTGAGATGGTTGAGCAACTAGAATTAGTTGATGAGGATGTTATGTTTATAGCGGAGTTGATTGATTTGTTGTTGATGAAGTTAGTGCCTAAATGGAAGCCATGTGTTTGCATTGATCATCTGGTTGCTCCAAATGGAATACAAACTCATGAAGCCCATCAAGAAGTCTCTCAGTTGCTAAAACATGATGGAAACTTAGTACAATCACACCGAAATGCATGTGAGGCCGGTTTCACCAATTCTACCTCCTCTGGTGGGTCCATTCAACCAGTACAAGAAACCAATGACAAACTTGAAGAGATCAGGTCTCATGATAATTTTGGTCTTCAAAGTGCAACCACAACCGAAGATCGGTGTTCTGAGATGTCATATGTTTCTGCAACCTCTTCTGAATTGAATGATAAAAATAGTTCTGTTGATTCTTACATGTCTGCAGCGATGGGGTATGGATTGGACATAAGAGTGAGGGAATCCCCATCTGAAGCGGAAATGGGTGCATCCCCTGATCACAGTAGCAAGGTTATTGATTTGGAAAGCAGCAGTTTAGTGACTTTGCCACCTTATACAATCAATTATGATCAAGATGGAGATGAGGAGTTGAGAATGGAGATGGAAATGATTGAGCTGCAGTACCAGGAGGCCATTAGAGAAATATCCAAGAGAAGACATGAAGCTATCATGGAGACGAGGAGGAGGAGGTTGTCTCAGAAAAAAATAGAGTCAGTTTGTTAGTCAATTCTTGTAGTTATTTGTTTTATTTCCTTCCCTCTTTTTCCTCCTTTTCTCTTCCTTGAAAGTGTAAATAGTTTTTTCTTGAAAGTGTAGATAGTTTTTTCAAGGAAGAGAAAATTAATTGTAATTAAACACATTTTTTTTTTTTCAAAATATCTAACTAGAACTAAAGATCGACTCTAGTCAAATAGGAATGAAATGAGTAATTATGTGATTCATATTCTTCTTCTTCATCTCAACAAAAAAAAAAAAAGTGATTCATTTGACTTCTGGTGTTTTGTAGTTACTTTTATTGATAAGGTGGGCATTTGTCAATTTGGTCTCTATAGTTTCAATTTCGACAATGCTAACGCTAAAGTTTAGGTTGAATTGTTCTCAATTTAACCCCTTCGTTCAACTTTGTTACCCGAGTCCATTGGATGGGTTGGTATGTAACTAATCATCTTCACTCTTTACAGATACCCTCCC
This sequence comes from Quercus glauca, assembly GCA_023736055.1. Lineage (NCBI taxonomy): Eukaryota > Viridiplantae > Streptophyta > Magnoliopsida > Fagales > Fagaceae > Quercus > Quercus glauca. The sequence continues at coordinate 29,476,923 of CM043320.1, forward strand.
ATGCGTTCCTTTTCACTCAAATGGACCATCGTCCTTCCAATAATTCATTTGTGTGTGAACCCGAATTGTGTTGATACACAATGCCACATTCACGAGCGAAAATAGAGCTATGAAAGTCGTTCTCAGTCCTTGGTCTGCGCCTTTGGTTTGTTGTTGCCTTAGAGTATCAGTACCCGGTTTCTCAAATGGTATATCTTGGTATATTTTAGCATCAAAAAGCTCCATTACTCAGTCTTCCAATTAAAAAAAAAAAAATTTATAATTGTGCAACAGTACCATTCTAAATTTGAAAAAATAAAATATTGATTCATTCTCCTCAAACATTATCTTCTCTCTCTTTGTGACTCGCATCTCTCTCTCTCTCTCGTCTCATCTTAGTCTTCAACCTCTCTCTCTCTCTCTCTCTCTCTCTAGTTGAAGGCGGTGACTTGATCAGTGGATCGGCGTGGGTTTCTCCCTCTCAACATGGATTAGTGGATTGAAGTAGGTTCTGGGTCGGTGGGTGGCGGCGGCGTGGTGGGTTGTGGGTCTGGGGCTAAGTTTCGGTGGTGGCTCTTATGTTTGGTGTGGTGGGCCATGGGTCATGGTGGGTGGTGGGTCATCATGAGGTTATCTGTTATTGGTCGTGTTTGGTCATGGTGCATGCTTTCTATTCTTGTTGTGTTTGGTCTCGTGTTTGGTCTTGGTGCATGCACTCTGTGCTCAGTGGATATGGTGGTGTGATCAGTGGATTGGCGTGGGTTTCTCCCTCTCAACATGGATTAGTGGATTGAAGTAGGTTTTGGGTCGGTGGGTGGCGGCGGCATGGTGGGTTGTGGGTCTAAGGCTGAGTTTTGGTGGTGGCTCTAATGTTTGGTGTGGTGGGCCATGGGTCATGGTGGGTGGTGGGTTGTGGTGGGTCATTGTGAGATTATCTGTTCTTGGTTGTGTTTGGTCGTGGTGCATGCTTTTTGTTCTTGTTGTGTTTGGTCTTGGTGCATGCTCTCTGTGACGATGATGGGTGGTGTAACTAGGAGGTGGTGGTGGGTGATGGGCAGTGAGGCAATGGGTTTTGTTGGTCATTTGTGGTTTTTGAGTTATATTATCATTTGTGGGTTTTGTTTTGGCGGTGGTGGGTGATGGGCAATGAGGCGGTGGTGGGTGATGAGTGTCAGGGACGTTTTGCGACAAGGGTCAAAAATGCAAGATTAGCCCAAATCTCCCCTTGGGTTCTTTAGAAGTGTTTATTTGTTGAAAATCAAGCCCAAAATTCCAAATGCATAATGAACAAAAGACTATTGGTGCTTTAACAAGAGAGAAATCAAAATGCCAATAACAAAAATGTAGAGAAATGCATAAAAACATAACATATCTGAAACTTCGACCCACAGTCAGCAAGAAGAGAAAATTGAGAGAGGTTGTGAGGAAGAGAGGGAAGGTTCCATTGTACCCATATTTTCATCCCCAAGCTTTAGAATTGTGAGGATGTCAACTGGCTGAATGGACTTTTGTTCTAAAGTTTAAACTCTGTGGGGGAAACGTGGTTGGCTTTGTTTTGAACTGAAGGGAGAGTTTTATAGTAGCCTTTGGGTGTCATTAATGACTGGTTTTTAGGCTAAAGATGAGGCTATGGACCTCCCATGTGCTAATTTAATGTTTGGTTCATATTTGCTTTAGTTGGGTAAAAGATTTAACTTGCTTTATGCATAATTTGGGAAATATTTGACTAAGCCCCCATTGACTCCTCATTTTTAGTTATTTCAGACTCTTGGGAGGCTCACCTAAGTGAGAGCTAGCAACTAGAGTTGGTGAATGAGAGCCAACTATTTTTAAAGGGAAAAATGGGTTCGAGCAGAGACTTTGGGTCATAGTCAACTAGAGCATAAAAGCTCTTTTGGGGTGGAAATTTTAGACATAAGGCCTTCTCCATGAGCCTGAGGTGCTACCAGTGTCCTTACTCACTTGGTAGCACGCATGGGCTAGGCTCACGCAAAAGATTTAAAAGAAACTTACTCATACCCTCCAAACCACATTTCCTCAATCTCCCCCAGTATATCACATGGGCTTGGGCCAAGTTTAAAAGAATAAAATATAATCTAATATATGAATTGGGCCCATAATGAGGTCAGGCTTGATTGAGTCGAGCTTGTAGAGAATGTGTCGCGAAATGAGTATCAACAATGGGTAGTGAGGTGGTGGCAGGGTGAGGGGCAGTTGAGGCAGTGAGTTTTATTGGTTATTTGTGGGTATGAATCGGGCCCATAATGAGGTCAGGCTTGATTGAGTCGAGCTTGTAGAGTGTGTCACGAAAATGAGTATCAACAATGGGCAATGAGGTGGTGGTGGGGTGACGGGCAGTTGAGGCAATGAGTTTTATTGGTTATTTGTGGGTTTTGAGTTATATTTTTTTATAGTGTAGATATGTTATTTTAATATGTTGTATGATAAAATAAAAGTTAGAATGTTAGGTGCATTTTAAAATGGTATAGTATAATAGATAAAGTAACTTTTTAAGATGGTAAAATGGGATATTAGGGAGAAACCCGATGCTAATGCTTTTATTGGTATATTTGTAGGCTCGCTCTTCCTATCAACTCATCTCTCACAAAGCTTGGAGGCTAATGAGTTTGTTAGTTATGATCGTTTTAAAGTAAAATATTTTCTAGTGTTTGGCGTAACATCTAAAATTTTTCAAGAAAATTACCAAAACTGGTGGCTTAGCCATCGGAGCTCTGGTGCCGGTGGTCCGATGACCAATAGCTGGAATCGACACCTGTAACTGTGGCTTCGACAACCAGACCGCTGAAACCAATAGTCAGAATGGTGGCTCTGGTGACCAAAACAGCTTCTCTAGGCACCATACCACTGGCGGAATGGCAGCTCTGACTTGCCCCGTTGTGTCCACAACCATGCATAGGCTACTAAAAGGCATCGGGAAGTTGGCCCACAACAACTTCCCCAACAGCCATGAGGGTCTTAAACTGGAATTGCAGAGGGTTGGGCACTCCCTCTCCAATTATTTAGCGTAACAAAAAGGTCCTGGAGTCTAGACTGGATTTGATTTTTCTTATGGAGACTTGACTGGTGAAGGATAAAGGAAAACTCTTCCTGTTTTGTGCCAATATACTTTCTATAGCCCTCATCCAAGCTGAAAACTAGAAGAAAATTAAAGGCAACATTATGGGTACGAATAGAGTCTCTTTCACTCATTTTTTGCAGATGATTCCCTGTTTTTGAATGACAAACATTCTTTCTCAAACCTCAGAAAAACCATTCTTTGGTACTTCTCAATCTTTGGACAGAGCATCAATGTTAACAAATTTGACCTCCTTTGTTCCCCTAACATTACAATTGAGATGCAAGAAGCCTTAGCTCATGATCTTCAGGTAAATCTTGTCCAAAACACAAGCAAATATCTGGGTGTTAACTTTAAACTTAGGGGGAAAAGAATTTTTGATTTCCATGATTTAGTTGATAGAATGCAAGCCAAACTCCAAGGTTGGAAAGCCAAACTCTTATCCTAAATAGGCATAACTACCTTTATCTCATCTGTTTTGCAAGTCATGTCTCTCTATTCCTTCTCTTACTTTAGAGTACTTGAAACTATTTGCAACAAACTGGACTCCATCACTAAATCTTTTTGGTGGGGACATGATCTTGGCGAGAGGAAACTTCATTGGGTAAATTGGGAAACCATCTGCCAGCCTAAGAGAGAGGGTGGCGTTGGACTTAAAAAATTCAATCATCTTAACCAAGCTATGCTTTCTAAACAATTTTGGAACATCTCACAACACCCCAATTCTCTTCTTGCTAAAACCCTCAAGGCCAAATATTTTCCTAGAACCTCAATCTATGAATGTGAACCCAAACCTCACCACTATTGGATATGGAAAATTATAATTAAGCCATAACATACTTTCCTTCACCATGGTCGATGGTTAATAGGAAAGGGCCAACAAATCCCTTTCAGTCATCCCTATTTGTTTCATTGCCCAAATAATATTTTGGAAGAGAATAACCTACATGAAGGATCTGTTGTAGAATTGATTGATTCCAATGCCAAGCCCTAGAACCATAATGTGGTCAGAAAGCTTTATCAATACCCTGCTTGTAAGGATATATTGCATCTCTCAATTCCAAAAACTAATGGCAACATTGACAAGATTTTATGGAAGCACTCCTCCTCGGGTGACTACCATGTCAAAACAACATATTCCTTAATCCATAAGAGCCGCACCACTTCTCAACATCTAAATCACAGAACTTCATCATTCCAACAAACACCTGGCACCTGATTTGGAAAGTCAAACTACCCATGAAAATCCTAACTTTCACCTAGAAACTTCTTCATGATAGCCTACTAGTTTTCTCTATTCTGAATAGCTGAAGGATTCCAACCATCAATGAATGCCCTATGTGTAATGAGGAGGCGGAAACCATCAATCATCTTTTCTTGCAGTGTCCTTTTGCAAGAGCTGTTTGGCATGGTTCTACTATTGAAATCAGAAACTAAGAGCTTTATTAAACACATGCTAAAAAATGGATAGCAAATAGCATTGTTGCCAACAATTTAATGGATCATAATAGGATGAGTTTCCTTCAATCTTTGTTCACTGCGCCAAGGACACCATCACCTGCCCCTCACTGTCTCAGATTACCACCCCTATTCTAGCCTGATTCTCTGCCTTGAAAAGTACCCCATCAAAGTTAATTTTGTACTGTTGGTGTGCTAGGGGCTACCACTGAGTTGGAGGTCTTTCAACGGGTCCCACCTCTGCATTATTATGCAGCAAAAATTCCCTTAACCTGCTGCGAGCTTGCTGCACAAGATTTGGGAGAGTTTCGCATCTTTTCCCCACCCTCATGTCATTTCTTCTCTTCCATACAGCCCACACTACCATAGCAAACAGGTCTCGGTCCCTATTCTCCACCAGAATACATCCCATGAGATCAACAAAACTCGTCGTTTGCCATAGACTACACTAATTCCATGCTTGTATTGAGAGCCAAATTTCCTCTAATTTCGAGCAGAGATAGAGGGCATGGAGGGTGTCTTCATGTTGCGTTTAACAGTGATCATAGTAGTCCTCGTTAAAAACCTTTCTTCTGACTAACTTCTGCTTTCTGGGGAGGGATTTTTTTGAAGCTCGCCAAATAAATTCTTCACTTTGCTTAGTACATTGAGACTCCATATCCCTTTCCATAATGGCTTGAGCATCAGAGGTTCGGACTGTCCTGGTTGTTGGTTTTGGTACTCTGTTTGCAAAAACCGATAGCCCGTCTTGACCATGTAAGCACCATTAGCACTGTGAGGCCAAATTAATTCATCGGGTTGCTCAGTAAGGCAGAAGGGTATGCTTTTCACCATGTTTGCCTCAAAGTCTTGCAAAGTTTCATCGATTAATTCTGTCCTCCAGCATTTTCTATCTTCATCTATCAAACTATTGACTTTAGCTTCAGCTAGCCCGCCTACCTGTGGAGATAAAACCAATGGTGAATGTTTTTGGGGTAGCCACCTATCCCCCCAAATATGAACTGACTTCCCGTCACCAATTCCCCAAATTGCTCCACACTTAATCACATCTCTCCCCTTTATAATGCTCTTCCATGCAGAGGATGCCAAGCTTGGACAAGTGGCTTCCATGATCGAATAATGTGGGGAAAAATCTCGCTTTAAAAATTCGGTAAAACAGTGTGGATTTATCATGTAGGAGTCGCCAAGTTTGTTTAGTGAGCAATGCATCATTGAAGCGTGACAAATCCTTGAAACCCATCCCTCCTTGCTCTTTTGGCTTACATAGTTCTTCCCACCTTACCCAAAGTACCTTTCGACTATCTCCCTACTGCCCCCAAAAGAATCTTCAAATGAGAGTTTCAATGTCATGGCAAAGAGTAACTGGTAGTTTGAAACATGACATAGTGTATGCAGGCAGTGCTTGAGCCACTACTTTAATTAAAATTTCTCTCCCCGCTTGTGATAGGAGTTTGCCTTCCCATCCTTGAAGCTTTTTCCACACTCTTTGCTTGATATTGTCAAAACTGTCCTTCTTTTTTCGTCCTATGAAACTTGGTAATCCCAAGTACTTCTCGTATTGTTTGACCACGGGTACTCCAAGGGCCTCTTGAATTGAAGCTTGCATTTGTTGGGAAGTGGACTTGCTAAAAAAATAGATTTATTTTATCTCTATTTATTTGTTGCCCAGATGCTCGTTCATAAGTGGCTAAGATCTCCAAAAGCTTCTCACACTCATTTATTTTTGCCCTGCAAAAAATAAGGCTGTCGTCTGCAAAAAGAATGTGTGTTAGTTTTGGTGCACTTCGACAAATAGAAACACCCCTTATGTCTCCATTCTCCTCCGCTTTTCTCAATAATCCAAGGAAGCCTTCCGTGCATAATAAGAATAAGTATGGAGATAAATGATCTCCTTGGCGCAGCCCCCTTGTGGGTGTGATTGACCATGTGGCTCCCCATTAATCAAGGCAGAATAAGTAGCTTTGGAAATACATTGCATCGTCAGATTTATCCAAATGTCTCCAAAACCCATATTCTTCTTCAGTTTCTCCATATACAGTCACTCCACCCTATCATACGCCTTACTCATGTCTAATTTAAGTGTCATATACCCCGTCTCTCACGAACTATGGTTTCTCATATAATGGAGGGTTTCGAAAGCCACCATAATATTATCAGAAATCAACATGTCCTTCACAAAAACACTTTGTTGTTCCGGCACTAAGTGGGGTAGAACTTTCTTCAACCTGTTAGCCAACACTTTTGAAAAAATTCTATACAATACATTGCTAAGACTGATAAGGCGATATTGTGAAATATATTCAGGATTATTAACTTTAGGGATCAAAGTTATAAATGAATGACACAAAGATGGAGGGAGATTACCCGAATTTAGGAAATATAGAATATCATCAACCACATCGCTGCCCACCAAGGACCAATAATGTTGGTAAAAAATGGGTGGCATTCCATCCGGTTCGGGTGATTTCAAAGGAGCCATCTGCTTAAGGGCGGTCTCTACTTCGTCTGCTTTAAATTCAGCCAACAAATCATTGTTCATCTTGGCTATTACAACCCGAGGTATTTATGCCAAAATCTCATCAAAGTTATCCGGCCTTTGGGAAGTGAAAAGAGCTTGATAAAACTCTTGAACAATGTCCTCCACTCGGCTAGTATTAGTGCACCATTGGCCATTATTATTATACAGCCCCTTAATATAATTTTTCCTCCTTCTCTATGAAGCTTTGCTATGAAAAAACCTCATATTCCTATCCCCATCTTTTAGCCACTGCATCTTTGCCCGCTGCCCTCACATCTATGCTTCTTTATTGAGGAGTTTGTTTATTTCTTTCTCTAACTTTTTCATCAAAGTCACTGACCCCCCACTGCATGCTAGTCTCTCAGCCTGGGCAAGTTTTTTCTTTATTGTTCCAGCTCTCTTCTCACATTTCGGAAACATGTCTTGCTCCATTTGGTCAATCTTTTCCCACAGTTGTCAATTTTTTTTATCACTTTCTCACCTCTCGGATCAGCCCCTGCCTGCTGCCATACTGCTTCAATTGTTGCCTCACACCCTGGTTCACTCATTCACATCTGCTCAAACCGAAAAGGCCTCTATTGCTTGCATTTCATCCCATCTGGATTAATTAACAAAGGCTTATGGTCCGAAGTAGTAACATCTATATGATGAACTTGTGTATCTGGAAACAAAGAAAACCACTCATTGGTTGCCATTGCCCTATCCAATCTCTCCCATACTGTGAAGTTATTAAAATGCTTATGCCAAGTGAACTTTGATTCCACAAAACCAAGATCCATAAATCCACATTCATCCAAGATGTCTCTAAATGCTTGCTTCTGATTATGAGGTCGAGTTCTTCCACCCAATTTCTCCGATTGCTTTGTAACTTTATTAAAATCTCCTGCACATAACCAAGGTGCTTGACTTCGGGTTCTCAAATTTCTCAAACGCGCCCAAGCTTCATGTCTGAGTTGTGTATTCGGTTCTTCATAAAAACCTGTGAATCTCCACACCCTTTCCTTGTTTTTGCAAATTGTGGCATCAATATGGTTCTTTGAAAAAATCTCTATTGTTAAGTCAACCTCCTTTTTCCAGTACATCACCAAACCCCCTGATTTTTTTCTCCTAGGTGCAATAAATCTGTGCTTAAACTTCAAACGATCTTGAATTAAAATTAGCCTAACTTCATCCATCCATGTCTCGGCTAAAAACACAACGGAGGGATCTTTTGCCCACACTAATTCTACAAGTTGATTTTCTGTACATTGGTTCCCAAGCTCCCGATAGTTCCAACATAAAAGACTCATTGGTTCTGGCGGGGCTGGGAACCAACCTCCCCTAATATCACATTGTCACCTTTGCTAACCCGAGAAATAGTCTTCTTTTTTTTTGTAACTCCGACTGACCCCTATTAGGATGAGCACTCCTCTTTAATCCCACTGCATCTGCCATAATGACATTTGTGCCTGTGATGGACCTAGCCTGACGTTTCCAAGTAGCTAAATTCCCTGTGTTAATGTTTGAAGTATCGAGTAGAACAGAAAGTGGTACATGGGGATAGCCATATGATGTTGCACATGATTGAGTGGACTTCAGAAAAATATCATTAATTGTCATTGAGTCCAAATTATTTTCCTTACTCCTGGGAGAGTTTGATTTTGAATGAAATTCTGTTGCCGCATCAAATTTCCTTAAGTCACGATTTATTTCCTCTAATTTCTCTTCAAACAGCTTATCAGATAAACTCCCCCTATTTAGATCCGTATTAATTGCATTGACTTCACCCAAATTGTTGTGATTCGTATGGAAAGGACTTGATTCCATTGGATTTGCCTCTTGAAAATCTAGGAATTTAATTTCTTCCTAATTTGGTGTCTCACTACCCTGGCCTGATCTGACAATCTTCGGTGCTAGACCTCCTCTTTGGATCACCACCTGTGGTTTTGCAGACGGCTTTGGGGTGGATGTTGTAGTTGGACCGGTGGATTTTGTTTTATAAAATCCAGGAACAGAAACTGAGTTTCTTTTTGATTGCACAAAAGGTGGTGCTCTAATCCATGCACCATATTGTTGAGCCTCAGTTGGTAACATGCCTTCACTCTCAATCCACAACTCGCAGTCTCGGTCATCATGTGTGAGGCTGCCACACCAGTAACACAAGTTTGACAGCCGCTCATACTTGAAAGAGACCCAAAGTTCCTTGCCATTCTCCAAAGAAATCACTCGGCCTCTGCACAAAGGTTATGAAATGTCCACCTTAACCCGTACTTGAATAAAACCGTTGCCCATAATTTCCCCTTCATCCGTGTTCTTGTACACCAAACCAGCAGCGCCACAAATTTTTTCAACTACAGCCCTCGTTCAAAAAAGGATTGGTATGTCGTGTACCTGAATCCAAAAAGTAACCATATTAAAATCAATATCCAGTACGTCAACCTCTTTATCATATCGATGTAAAACCATAAGGTGCTTATCATAGCTCCATGGTTTTGTATTAAGGACTCGCTCCATGTCAGTTTGGTTATCAAAAGTAAAGAGCACCACATGATCACTCTCTTTAGTCACCCTAAATCCATTTTTCATTCTCCATATGGGTGTGAATTTTTTGGCAATAGCCTCCACGTTCAAAGCCCGCTTGGTGAGAAACTTTGCAGCAAGGACGAAATCTGAAACTGCTTCTTCCTCTGTAATGCTAACATGAGAACCCTCCACGTCCAAGAGGGCAAGACAACTCCAAGATTTTGCTAACTTCTCCATTAATCTGAAAGTAGAAAAAAAAAAAAGGGGGGGGGGGGGGGGGGGGGAACTAAAAACAAGAAAGCGTGTTTCCCCACCCCCGAAAGAAAGGAAAAAACCACAAAACCTTGAAGGTAAACCTGTTACCTCAAGGTACAAAAACACCTTCAAGAGAAGGGATGGCTATTCTATGACCTAGGAGAAAATTAAATTCTACATAATCTATATCTATATATATCTAAAAACTGAAGTGTAGTATTTATTGTTGATATGCTAATATTGCACCACCTCATCAGCCATGTAATTGATTACGTAATCATTCTTTTTCTTATTTAATTTTTATTCCTAAATTTTGTTGACAATATTAAATACATAAATATTTTTTGAGAATATATTAAATATATGTATAGATTGACTTTACACATTTATCTTCAGTGGTTTTAACTTTATATATAACTTTGTTTTTACACATTCATCTACTTTAATTTAGATATTATAACTAAGCAATAAAATCAATGAAGAATCTAAAATAAAAAACAATGTCTATACATATCTATCTATACTATTATATAATAATGGAAGCTTGAAAATAAATTTTACAAAAGCTCTTTTTGTGTCATGTTATTAGCAGTCTTTTTTAATTTTTTGCAATTTTTACTTTGTTTAACCTTTCATCTTTTTCAACCATTGTCTTCTTAGTTCAATTTTTCATCTTCTCCAATTATTGGCTTCTTAAATTTTTCATTTGATTTCCTTTATAAAATTTTAATTTTTCTCACTTATATCTTCATAAATTTTACGATTTCACTTTTTTGAACCTTTCATCTACTTCCACTCTTCCAACCTTTCATCTTCATAAATTCTACAGTTTCACTTTTTTGAACCTTTCATTTGCTTTTACTCTTCCTCTTCCAACTTTATTTTCTTATAAATTTCTTTTACTTCATTTCCACCTCTCTCCCCTATACCTTCCAAGTTGTTCATTGCAAAAAAGGTCATCTCTCTCTCTCTAATTTTGTCTTTTTGGATGCTTTTTTTATTTATTTATTGTTTCAACCACTTTTTCCCCCATAATGGTTCTTTTTGTTATTGTTGATTTAATTGTCACTTCACATTTGTTTCTCTTTTTGGCAAATTTGTATAAACTTTTATGCATATTTATTCCATATCCCGATAAAAAAAAAAATTCTTTTTTTTTTAGTGATTCAATTAGATATTAAACTATGAGACTTTACTAAGTTTTGTTTACTTTTAAATCATTTTGTGTGAACAAAACTGTAGTTTTTGTAGTGAAAGTATTCTTAATAATTGTATTAGAAATACTCTATAGTGCCACTTATTTAGATAAAAGCAAAGGTTAATCAAATGGAAATAATTGAATGAGTGACATATTTTAGCTTTCGCAATTGTATTTTCAATAGCCAATGGGGGGTTGGCTGAGTTGGTCAGGACTTCGCTTCCCTGCTTGTCAGGCTTGGGTTCAAGCCCTGCCAACGGCCTGCTGTTGGTGGGCATCCTTGGTGAGGGGTGTTCTCAGAAATGAGGTGACTCTCACACACGCAAAAATAAGTGAGTATCTCACGGTGCAGCGCCCTGCCCGGGGGTTTAATACAACCATAAACGCTCCCATTTTTCTTAACCAAAAAAAAAAATTTGTATTTTCAATATTATTTTTGTTATTGTTGTTGTTATTATTATTAATTATTATAATGATGCACATAGAAACTTAAGTATGAGATTTTGCTAATAATTGTTTGTGGGGGTAAGGGCCCAATTTCGTATAGTGGGCCTTGGGCCTTATCTAGGCATGTGGTTGTGTCCAAGGAGGTAAAAGTAATAGGTAAAGACTCCAAGTCTAGAGTAATATAAGGAAATGGCGAAAGAGGGATAATCCGAGGAGTGATTCCTCCTCGAAATGACTGATATGAGCCAGCTTGTTATTTCATCAATTCAGGTGACCTTCCAGGAAATTTCCACAATGAGGATGAGCTTCATGCACAAGCAGGAACAATAAGAACTCAGAAATATCTAGAGGAAAAGCTGCTACCACTGCATTAAATGCACTGCAACTACTCTTCTAGCCGCATTTATATAGAGAAGACCCCTGAACAGTGTATCCTCAACTACCACAACTCATATAAAGCCAAAAAATGTGTTTAATAGGACAAAGACTCAAGTGGAAGGTTGGATAATCAACAAGTGTAGGATCAAGATAATGAGAAGGGAGTTATATAATGTAAAAGATCTCCCATAAAAGGGGGATCAAAAAGAAAAAGAAAGAAACCACTATAACATTGAAGCAGTATGAACATTCAGTTCTATTGATTAATAACATATCTTATCTCCTTGGACAACAATTTTGTTCAGTTTCATATGTCTTATTTATTTATTCACCTTATAACTCCATACTAGCCATTGTCGAATTTGCAAAAGCCTAGTTCTTTCACCCACTTTCTACATATTTATTCTATTGGGCTTATTGGGCCGATTTCCCATACCTTTTAGGCTTAGGCTGTAAACAGAGACCCTACAATTGGCGCCGTCTGTGGGAAGAGCTGGTGTGTGAGTGAAGATAACGGTCAGTTATGGTAGAACCAGGCCCATAACAAGCAGAATTGAGAGGATCCCAGCATGATGACCCTTTTGTTATCCTTGAGCAGCAAGGTGATCGTGAAGGGAGTGTACACACCACACATACCTATAGGAGCCAACCTCAAGATGGAGGCCATATTTCCCATGCGAAGAGTAACAAAGGCATACAACAGGAGACTGACCAACTGAAGAAGGACTTACACCACGCAAGAAGGAGAAAAGCTTCCCCTAACTATGATGTCTCATTTGTAGATGAAAGGGATTTGAGTTACAGGCAAAGGTCATGAACCCCGCCTAGTGAGCCTTTCTCCTATAAAAAGGAGCACCATCATGAGCAACACCGTGGAAGCCTGCCACGTAGGGGCGTGGGTAACGATGCTATGAGTAGGGCTCTGAACCAGATTTCTAGGTCGTCTTTCACGCGTTGGATTGAGAGAGGGAGACTTCCTCAGTGATTTCTGCAGCCCACCTTCATTATGTACAATGGTAGAATAGACCCTGTGGAGCATGTCAGCCACTTCAGTCAGAAGATGGCCATACACTCTAAGAATGAGCCCTTGATGTGTAAGGTTTTCCCGTCCAATTTGGGGCCTGTGGCGATGAGGTGATTTGATGGCCTGAGGGCAGATTCGATTGATTCTTTCAAAGAGCTTACACAAGCATTTGGCTCCTGATTTGTTACTTGCAGAAGAGTCCCATGGCCTTTAGCTTCGTTGTTATCCTTGTCCATGTGAGAAGAAGAGACCCTGAAAATATACTCGGATTGGTATTGGGAAATGTTCAATGAGATTGAAGGTGATTTCGATGACATAGCCATCAGCACCTTCAAACTCGGCCTCCCAGCCGAGCACGATTTAAGGAAGTCCTTGACTGGTAAGCCTGTTACAACCGTGCATTAGCTCATGGATCAAATTGATAAATATAAAAGGGTAGAGGAAGACCAACAGCAGGGAAAGGGAAAAGAGAAGGTTATCCCTCAAGAGCGGAGGGATTTTAGATCGGATAGATACAACAACCGACCACAGAGAGATTTTTCAGGACAGTCAGGCTCTGCCATTACTTAGGCAGTCAACGCAGTCTTCCGAGAGCCGGTGTAGTAGGTTTTGGAGAAGATCAAACATGAACCATACTTCAAATGGCCGAACAAAATGGCGGGAAATCCCGAAAGGTGCAATCAGAACCTTCACTGCCATTATCACCAGGAGCACGGACATACCATGGAAGACTGCAGAAATCTGTGGGACCATTTGGACCAGCTTGTCTGAGAGGGAAAGCTGAAGCATCTTTTGCATCATTCAAATAGCTAGAGTGGTCAATCTACTTCAGAGCCTAGGAGGGATAACTCCAACAGGCCTCCTTTGGGGACAATCAATGTCATCTTCGTTGCTCCAGGAAGAACTAGTTTCCATCCTTCTAGAGTCATGTCAATTGCTCGGCTACATGTCGAGGGCTCTAGTTCAGAACCTAAGAGGGCCAGAATAGAATTTCAGCCGGTCCTGATTTTCTCGGATTATGATAAAATTGGAACCATACAGCCCCATAATGATGCTCTAGTGGTCACCCTGAGGATTCGGGGCTACGATGTGAAGAGGGTAATGGTGGATTAAGGCAGTGGTGCTGAGATCATGTACCCCGATTTGTACAAGGGGCTAAATTTAATACCCGAGGATCTAAAAGCTTATACTTCCCTGTTGGTGAGCTTTGATGGCAAGGTTGTCATTCTGAGGGGTCAAATCAGATTATCCATACAAACAGGCTCAGAAATAGTGGAGGCGGACTTCATAGTGGTGGATGCTTATTCCCCATATACAGCCATAATGGGCAGGCCCTGGTTGCACACCCTAGGGATAGGATCGAAGAGATTGTTGGAAGTCAGTCCACGGCTAGGCAGTGCCTGGTGGCTGCTATCCAAAATCAATCTGATGATGAGTCTTTTGCCCATGCTGAAGGAAGTTCGTAGCAGTTAAGGATTCTTGCATCACCTGTTGATGGGTCAGCCGAGGAAGCAAAATGTGAGGATCTAATAAAAGTGGCTATTGACGATGACCCTGAGAAATTCTTTCAAATTGGGTCTTAATTGCCCATTGAAGAGAAGGAAGAGCTATTACAGTTCCTAAAAAGGAACATAGATGTGTTTTCATGGAGTGCGTATAAAGCTCCAGGGGTAGATCCAAACTTCATCTGTCACCATCTGAACGTCAACCCATCTATTACTCCTAAGAAGCAACCACCATGATGCTCGTCCAAAGAGCACGTAGATGCAATACGAGATGAAGTAACGAAGCTTAAGCGTGCAGGGGCTATCAAGGAGATTTTCTATCCTAAATGGCTGACCAATACCGTGGTAGTAAAGAAGAAGAATGGAAAGTGGCGAGTGTGTGTAGACTTCACTGACTTGAATAAAACGTGTCCAAAATATCCTTTCCCTATGCCTCAGATAGATCAACTGGTAAATGCCACTATGGGCTACCCTTGGGTGAGCTTCTTGGATGCCTTCCAAGGCTATCATCAGATACCACTAGCTCTGGATGATTAAGAGAAAATGGCTTTTGTCACCCTTATTGGGAATTATCACTACAAAGTAATGCCTTTTGGTCTAAAAAATGCAGGCTCTACGTACTAAAGGATAATGACCAGGATGTTTGAACAACAACTGGGAAAAAGTATTGAAGTCTATATAGATGATATGGTGGTGAAGAGCAAGGTGGAGTTTGAGCACGTAGGAGATCTCGAAAACATTTTTATAATCCTGAGAAAACACAAGTTGCGTCTTAATGCCTTCAAGTGCTCGTTTGGTGTTGGATCAGGCAAGTTTCTGGGCTACATGGTGACTCACCGTGGAATTGAGGTTAACCCTGACCAGATCAAAACCATTAACAGTCTACAACCCCCTCGGAACCCCAAAGAGGTCCAGAAGCTTACCGGAATGACCGCTGCCCTCAATAGGTTTATCTTTCGGTCAGCTGATAGGTGCATACCTTTCTTCCTCCTGATGAATAAATGGAAGGGATTTGAGTGGACTGAGCAATGCGCCTTGGCTTTTCAGCAACTTAAAGAATATTTATCTCGGCTGCCCATTATGTTTAGCCCGGAAGTGGACAAAGTCCTGTTCGCTTATATTGCTGTGGCCTCTCATGCAATAAGTCCCGTGCTAATCAGAGTCGATAGTGGCATACAACAACTAGTCTATTATGTAAGCAAATCCTTACAAGAAGCAGATGTTCGTTATCTACCACTGGAAAAAGGCCATCTTAGCAATGGTGCATGCCACACGAAAGCTCCCCCATTATTTCCAGGTGCACACGGTTATTGTCCTTACCCAACTTCCGCTCAAGTCCGTATTACGGAGTGCTGATTACACTGGAAAGATTGCTAAGTGGGGTACCATCCTAGGGGCTTTTGACGTCGAGTACATGCCTCGCACTTCTATCAATGGCTAGGTTCTTGCAGACCTAGTTGCTGAATTCGCTGAACCTTCATTAGAAGAAATAGCAGAAATACAGCACATGGATGAAAAATTGGTTGGCACCATCTCTATACAAGTACCTTTGTGTTGGAAAGTATATGTTGACGAAGCAGCAAACCAAAGGGGATCTGGAGTGGGGTTAGTTCTAATCTCACCGGAGAAACTCATCATCGAAAAGTCATTAAGGTTGGACTTCTCGGCCACTAATAACGAGGCCGAGTACGAAACCTTGTTAGAAGGAATGTCCATGGTTTATAAAATGGGAGGAAAGGTAATAACGATGTTCTCCGATTCAAGATTGGTTGTCGGTCAGGTGAATGGTGAACTAGAGGCAAGAGATGAAAGAATGCAGGAATATCTGAGTCAAGCTAGGCATCTACAGTCAAGATTCGAATCATTCAGTTTACTGAACGTCCCTAGGAATGGGAACACGCACGCCGATTCCTTAGCCATTCTTGCAACCTCTTCGGCTTAAAGCTTACCTCGGGTCATCCTTGTAGAAGACTTGTACAGACCTAGAGAAAAGAAAGAGGAGGTGGTCCAAGTGCATCAAGTCAAAGTAAGCCCTTGCTGGATGGATCCCATAGTACTATTCTTGGAGGAGGATAGCCTACCATAAGATAAGTTTGAAGCTGACAAGATACGCAGAAAAGCTCATCGTTTCTGGTTATTCGAGGACCACAAATTGTATAAGTGATCCTTCTCTGGGCCTTATTTACTTTGCGTCCATCCTGAGGCATTAGAGCTGCTCCTTGAAGAGTTACATGAAGGGATCTGTGGAAACCATATAGGAGGTAGGTCCTTATCCCATAGAGCCATCACTCAGGGTTATTGGTGGCCGAGTATGCAAAAAGAAGCACTGGAATATGTGAAGAAGTGTGATCAATGCCAGAGATTCGCGCCAAACATACATTAACCTGGAGGAACTCTTAATCCCCTGTCTAGCCCTTGGCCGTTTGCATAATGGGGTTTGGACATTGTTGGTCCTTTTCCTAAGGCAGCAGGGAACAAAAGATATTTGCTGGTCGGCGCAGACTATTTCACCAAATGGGTGGAAGCCGAGCCATTGGCAAACATTAGAGACGTGGATGCCAAGAAGTTTATCTGGAAAAACATTGTCACACAGTTCGGAGTTCCTAGTACTCTCATCTCCGACAACAGCCTTCAATTTAACAGCAAATCTTTTAGGAAATATTGTTGTGACCTTGGGATTACAAATCGGTATTCTACCCCTGCTTATCCTCAAGGAAATAGGCAAGCCGAGGCTGTGAACAAAACCATAGTGAACGGGCTCAAGAAGAGGTTGGATGATGCCAAAGGAAAATGGGTGGAAGACTTGCCTCATGTCCTTTGAACATATTGGACCACACCTCGGAGGTTCACAAGAGAAACTCCCTTTTCAATGACATATGGAATAAAGGCTGTCATTCCTTTAGAAACTAGCTTCCCAACGCTACGGACAAGTTCATTCAATCCGAGCAATAACAACGAGTTACTAGAAAGAATCCTTGACTTGATCGAGGAAAGAAGAGAAAGTGCAATGGTGCATTTGGCCTACTACCAACACAAACTCAAGTAGGGTTACGATGCTAACGTGAGGTTGAGACCACTAGCGGTTGGTGACCTGGTACTAAGAAGGGTTCTAGGTACTGTAAGAAACCCAGCATAGGGAAAGCTAGGACCCAATTGGGAAGGACCATATCGTATCACCTTAGTCGCTGGTATAGGAGCATTCTTTCTAGAAGATTTAGATGAACATGTAATACCGTGCCATTGTAATGTAAATAACCTGAAAAGGTATTACTACTAATGCAAATTTCCTTTTTATTAATATGTTCTTTAGTTACTCGTAAGCATTGTCTTTAACATTCATTATTATTTTCTATAAGTGTTAAACATAACCTTAGTCATACCTGTAGTCCTCGGACCAAATGGTTTGGGAAAATTAACATTCATTATCATTTTCTATAAGTGTTAAACAGAACCTTAGTCATGCCTGTAGTTCTCGGACCAGATGCTTTGGAGAAATTAACATACATTATCATTTTCTATAAGTGTTAAACAGAACCTTAGTCATGCCTGTAGTCTTCGGACCAGATGCTTTGGAGAAATTAACATTCATTATCATTTTTTATAAGTGTTAAATAGAACCTTAGTCATGCCTGTAGTCCTCGAATTAGATGCTTTAGGGAAATTAACGTACATTATCATTTTCTATAAGTGTTAAACAGAACCTTAGTCATGCCTGTAGTCCTCAGACCAGATACTTTGGGGAAATTAACATACATTATTATTTTCTATAAGTGTTAAACAGAACTTTGGTTACGCTTGTAGTCCTCGGACCAGGTGCTTGTGGAAAATTAACACTCATGATACTCATTTGTTTTTCTCTAAGTGTTTGGACGGATCTATAATGATTGTTGACTTCTCAGGATAATGGTTAGGAGTAGATAAGGAGTCTGGGTTACTTAGCCAAGTGCAAATTGATTGTTAACTAGTTAATAGATTCAATTATCGTTGCAGAAAGATTAATTTACAGTATCAGTATAGAATAAAAACTGTCATCATTGACATTTAGTCAAGTTATTTGTGCTTGAAAGCATTCCAGTTAATTTCTATAAGAACAAGAACAAGAGAAGTAAAAAGAAAGATCTATTCATTAATCAAGAAGTGCATTACATCAACTTCCATGGCAGAATGCCAATACAAAAATAATAATATATAACAACGACAAAGATGATGTGCTATGAGAAGATCCTAGATATTAAGTTTTTGTCTTCGGAGCAGGAGGGTTGCACTCTGGCTCGGCTGAGAGGTGATGCTATCCTTGGCCTTGGGATCAGTTTTTTTGTCCTTAGGCTGTGTCTCTTTACCCTTGGCCTCACCTTCCTTAGCTTCAGCATCTTTTGCTATCACTGAGGGCTCCTTCTCTTTGCCACTCTTGCTCTTTTCATCGGTCCCCTTGGCTCCCTGTTTTTGGTCAATCGCTTGGATTTTCAAAGGCTGCTCTAAGGCCTCTTGAGCAAGATCGGCAGCAGAGGTGGTGGCATCCTGGGCAACACAGATTTCAGGATCGTAGCAAATGCTCCCAGGTTGTCTCCACACTGAGTCCACAGGGACACCTACAATATCAAGGGCTTTACCCCATGATATGGCGCAGTAGCCCCTGCAAACCTCAGCAAGTTCCTCGGCAAGCCTAATCTGTGTCTCCTCCACGCCAAGATGGTAGGAAGCTTGCTTTTCAGCCTCTAAGGCTTCCTTGGCTAGTTGAGCTGCCTCCCTTGCCTTCTTTAGCTCAGCTTTTAGGTCCACGACCTGCTGCTTTTCTGTGGCTAGCTCGATTTCTGTCGTGTGGAGTTTCTTACGCTGATCCTCGGCTTGAGTCTCAGCGTTCTTTAAGCCAGCCAGAGCGCTATTTCGCTCCCTCTCTGAGACGGTAAGCTTATTTGTAAGTTTACCATGCTCCTCTTTGAGGGCTCCCAAGATTTTCTTAACTTCACCGTGGGATTGGGCTTTGGCTCGGGCTTGATTACTTTTGCTTTTAACCCACTCCTCGGCCACAAAGACCTGTTGGGTAATCTGCATAAAGATGTTTTAAAAAAAAAGGAATGAATAAATGTCAGTGATAAACGAAGTGATTTAAGGGGAAATGCAAAACATACTTAAAACACTTACCATAGCCAAGTCCCTCTTCAAGGACAGGAAGAGCTCAGGCTGCTTGAAGCGCCTGTAAGACTCCATATCTTTTGGTAGAAGAAGGGGCTGCTTGAGAGCCTCAGCGATATGGCCTGCGTGCCCCCCTTGGAAACTTCGGATTGAAGCATCAAGAAGAATAGGGGCGCCGTCTACCTCTAACTTAGGGGACCAAATGAGTGGTGGTTGGCGCACATCGGCGCCTTGAGAATCCTCTCTGCTCTTCGCAGAGAATGCTCATCTGTCCCTTGTGTGTTTAGGCTGCTTCGCCCCCTTCTGAGGGATCAGTTCACCCTCTTCTGTCTCTTAAACCTCTGGATCCTTCCTTTTCCTCCTCATTTCAGGGTTACGCAGTAACCCGGTTGTAACCACTAGAGGAGGAGGGGGAGGTGGGAGATTGGCCGAGACTGGGCGATTGCCAGTCTTTTTGGAGGTAGAACCTTTGCCCCTTGCGGCCATAAGCTCTCTCAAACTCTTGCCTCCTTTGTCTAAAGCCATCTCCTCTCCTTCCTCGGCAGAGCTATCTGGACGAGATATCACTAAAGCAGGAGCGTGAACGCTGGAATGTCTGTTTGGATCGTCCTCGTTGTCCGAGACTGGGATCACTTGTACTCATTGGGTTTCCTCTTTTTCGAATAAGAATTTATCAATTTCCTCGTCAAGTGAATGGTTTGAAGACGCAATCCCCTTTCCGACTGTTGATGCTTTAGCAAGGATTTGATGGATTGGTCGGACGATCAGAGGAATGTTTTGTTGATATGGATGTGCTACTGGGGGAAGATCATACTCGGCTAAGAAATCAGGCCGAGATACGTCAATCCGAGCTAACCTTGGGTCACCTGATCTTATAGCATGGCTGACCTCCTGGAATGTCTCTGAGATCGGCTTAAAATCCAAAATTAAGTGGACAGCTCGCAGCTGCCTGTCTGCACTTATGAAGATCTCGGATCTAAGTAGATAATTAAGGGCTTGAACGTTGGTCAGACTAATCCTTGGGGCTATATGCCTCCTATCTGCGAGAACCAACAAAGAACAAGGCGTAATTAGAAATCCGAGGTCCATTAATAAAAGAGAGTAAAGCACAAAAAAGAAGAAGAGAAAGAAGCAGAATAATGTCAGGGTTAAAGAATCTAAATCTATTGTTAGAATATCTAAGCCTAGGACATCCCACCTGGTTCTCATTCTTGGATTGAGCAATGAAGTCCATCATGCCACTCTCCCGAGGCAACCAGGTAGTCGTCTTTCATCCCCTTATTAGACTTAGGGAGGCACGATATGAGCCTGACAATATCTGATCGGGACTTAAGGTAAAACCCCGCCCCTTTTTGTCTGTGGAACTCATACATGTGAACCACATCGTGCCAGGTTAGTCTTAGGTCTAAATGCTTGTTTAGAGCATCGATACTTCCTAAGATCCTAAAGAGATTATGTGTGCATTGGTGAGGATATATCCTATGGTTAAGAAGATAATCCCTCGTTATCCTACCCATGGGAAGGGTCATTCCCTCCTCTATGAATGCTATTATGGGGATTATGACCTCTCCCTCTCTTCGGTCTGTTACTATACGCTCTAGGGAACAGTATTTCAGTGCGACTTCCTGAGGTATGTGGCATCTCTTCTTAAAAGCCCTTATTTTGGCAGGAGAGTCAACTAAGTGCTCAAATCTACCTATTTTAGTAAACTAGAGAAAAACTATTGAAATTGACAATGGGATAAATGATAACTTGAAGGCTGAAAAGGTTGGTCGAGGAGAAAATAAAGGTTTAAATGTACTAGAACTTATGAGAACTAGAACGAATAGTGGTCGCTAAAAACTTTAGAGAAAATCTCCAAGATTTCTGAGAAAAACAGTGTGGAAAGCTTAGCGATTTAGGAAGTCTGGTGATTTCGAATGTTTGAGATCTTTAGGTAACTTGAAAGTATACGAAGTAAAGAGAAGCGGTTTCACTCAAGGTTATTTATATGAAGGACGAAGCTGGAGGAGGTTACCTCGCACAAAGCCCAAGGGAAGATGTCAGCCGTTGGATGAACACCTCACCATCAGATGCAAGGGACATAGCGCCGCCTAAAGCAATTAATAACACCTCGCGGTCTTCGAAGCATTAGTAATAATTATGAGGCACATAAAACCACACTCTCACACGTGTGAATTCAAGGATTTAATGTTCCTGGCTTGTAACAAGTCAAAACCCCACTTTCTCTTCTCAGGTGCGAGAGATAAACTAGAATTTTGAGGGGCTATTGTGGGGGTAAGGGCCCAATTTCATATAGTGGGCCTTGGGCCTTATCTAGGCATGTGGTTGTGTCCGAGGAGGTAAAAGTAATAGGTAAAGACTCCAGGTCTAGAGTAATATAAGGAAATGGCGAAAGAGGGATAGTCCGAGGAGTGATTCCTCCTCGGAAATGACCGATATGAGCCAGCTTGTTATTTCATCAATTCAGGTGACCTTTCAGGAAATTTCCACAATGAGGATGAGCCTCATGCACAAGCAGGAACGATAAGAACTCAGAAATATCTAGAGGAAAAGCTACTACCACTGCATTAAATGCACTTCTGGCCGCATTTATGTGGAGAAGACCCTTGAACAGTGTATCCTCAATTACCACAACTCATATAAAGACAAAAAAGGTGTTTGATGGGACAGAGACTCAAGTGGAGGGTTGGATAATCAACAAGTGTAGGATCAAGATGATAAGAAGGGAGCTATATAATGTAAAAGATCTCCCATAAGAGGGGGATCAAAAAGAAAAAGAAAGAAACCACTGTAGCACTGAAGCAGTATGAGCATTCAGTTCTATTGATTAATAACATATCTTATCTCCTCGGACAACAATTTTGTTTAGTTTCATATGTCTTATTTATTTATTCACCTTATAACTCTATACTAGCCGTTGTCAAATTTGCAAAAGTCTTATTCTTTCACCCACTCTCTACAAATTTATTGTATTGGGCTTATTGGGCCGATTTCCCATACCTTTTGGGCTTAGGCTGTAAACAGAGACACTACACTGTTTATTCTATAATCTATTTGAGTGGACAAATTTATAGTTTCCGCAGAGAAAATAATCTTAATAGATTATAAATAAAAAGTTATTTTCCTAATCGATCAAATTAATCATTGTCAAGCAATGATTGATATGACATTTTGCAAAACGATGATTGATGAGACATTCTTCTTTTTGCAAAGCATCTTCATATAGGTATGTTTTGATTTGATGTATTTTTATGGATGTATTGAGATAAGTAATGTATTCAAGAAAATAGATCATGATTATACGTTGTATACTTCAAAACAGATAGATTGGTTTGGAAGTAAAGATAACATTAAAATAGGATGCTAGAAGTTGAAATTTATTAATGGTGGGAAAAAGCTATTTTTCTCATTATTTTCTAAATGACATAATTGGAAAATTTTAATCCACACTATATTCTATCACTAGCATATTGGCTCATAATATGAATAGATGAAAATAATCTTAATATAATATAAACAATTTTTTATATATAGGGGACAAAAAATTCATTACTTAAAAAAAAAAGAAGAAGACCCTTGCCCTTTGTTGGTTTCGTAAATAGTTATATAAAAAAAGAAAATTTCTTAGTTAATAGTTTAATACATTTAAAATGAAATTCTCTTATGAGAAAACACTATTTTAGTCGTAATATATAATTTAATGAATACTTTAAAAAATAAATTATATATTACATTTTATTTTAAAATAATTAGATATATCCGTGCATCGCGCGGAGTTGCGACTAGTAATTTTTTAAAAGCAATCAAAGCACTGACAAGGTATATAACTTTTCAAGCATTACTATACTTTCAACACTTTTATATTTATTCATTTTATCAATTTATTTTTGAGTAATCAGATTACATGTTTAAACTTAATGTACATAGATTTAATTAATCTATTGAATTTCTTGATTTCAATCTTGTTCTTAATCTTGCCATCTCTCAATTGAAATCCTGGCTCCACCACTATGAATAACTACATGATTGTCACAAATTCACAATACATAATCATAGGCAATTGCACAATAAAACTCAATTCCTTTATAAGTTGCTTGATTCACATGAGTTCACATGACATATGGGTCATGACTCTCCATATTTAGCCTTTTTCACTAGAGCGGGACAACACACTTTGTTTCTTACTTTTTCATGTGATCAAGTTCCCACCTAAGAAAAGCAACATCCTGTAGTAGATCACATATCTGAAGGTGATATTGTCCAATCCAAAGCTATAAAGTCCTATATATACAAGCAAATGTCATAGCTATATATAAGAGTCCACATTTGGGATGACCTTAAAGATATTTCACAATTCGAAGGATAGCCTCCCAGTGTGGAAGGTGTGGCATTGCCATGCACATCTTACTACACTAAGAGCAAATGATATACTTGGTCAAGTGATGGTGGGGTCTTTGCATAAGCTAGCAACTGCCCAAGATCCACACGCTTAACTTGTTTAATAGTTG
The DNA here is from genome assembly GCA_023736055.1 of Quercus glauca. NCBI lineage: Eukaryota > Viridiplantae > Streptophyta > Magnoliopsida > Fagales > Fagaceae > Quercus > Quercus glauca. The sequence continues at coordinate 29,500,907 of CM043320.1, forward strand.
AGTCAAAACTTAGGCTTAAACTTTGATCATTTGCAAACTAAATGAACATAAACAATTTTCCACTCTCCTTCGAGTTGTACCTAATCTATTCACAAACATGTCAATTCATTTATAACCCTACAAGCATTCCAAAGTAGACATGACAAATGGGTCAGATCAATCAAGTTCATGTTTAGGTTCGACTGGACCAAATTTGGGTTAGAAATGGGTTGTCTTAAACAAGTTGCAAACCCTATGTCCCATACTCGAACTTTTAAGGGTTGGGTCAACTTAGTATGATCCATACTTTTTTCACATGCCAAAAAACAAAAAAAACTTGATCACATTGTCATTGTATTCCTTTCAATACAAATAAGATAAAGAATAATGAAAATAATAAAACATGAAAGCTAAAAAAATACATAAATTTGTTAGTTTACATAGTTCAATGTTTCACTGATATCATCACCACAAAAAAAAAAAAAAAAAAAAAAAAAAAAAAAAAAAAAAAACACTAGATGCTATGGATCATATTAAAAGATTTTACCAGTTAAACTAATTGGAGCCCACAAAATATGAAATAAATTTAATTACTTATTCTCTCAAAAAAAAGAAAAAGAAAAAAAGAAGAAGTTAAATTTCCTACAAAGATAACTAACAATATAAAAATTTGTGTATAAATCATAACACGTTAGGTATAGAAAAATTGGTCAATAATTATGTTAGTATTTTCATCTAAAATACAAAATTTTAATATACAATGAAGACACGTCCAAGTCTAGGCCCTTCCAAATGAAAGTGATGTTGGGAATTTTTGTTGTTGTTGGTGGACACTATTTGAATTATTATAATAATACTCTAATTGTTTAAACAATTACAAGTAGTTAGGTAAGAAAGAGAAAGAAAGAAAAAACAAAAAGCAATAGAAATAAACCCTTGAAAAATAGGGTCAATTCGTTAACCCATGAGTCCAACCCATTTGAACCCGACATGTTTATTCAATTTTACATACAAAAAAATTATTGAGTACTCCTAGAGTATGATAACTTACTCCTTATTCTTCTTGCATTCATGGTGAATTTTACCAAGAATTTAATTATTAGGACTTATTAAGAATATGAGAGAAATAAGCACCACGTTACCATATTTAAAGAACACCTAGTAATTACTTTAAGGTCGGAAAAATATAGATTGGTTTTTTGTTTTTTGTTTTTCTAATGGGTTGAAAAGTCCCTATCCATATCAACATATTTTTTCTTTTGAGTTTGAAGGGCCAGTGAGTTCGAGCAATTTTGCCAAACAATAAGAATAGCAATTGGCATAGGGTGTTGGTGTGGTGTACGGAGAAAATGTAAGGCAAAGTGGCTAGCCCTTAAAACTTAATAAATGATTTTTTTTTCATTAAAAATTTTTTGCTAAAAATACTGTAAATAAATAAAGGTAAAAATTAATTAAAATAGTGTAGTAATACTAATAAATAATATCAAAAAATACATTAGAGTCTATAAATAGTAGTAAAAATAAGTTAAATAATAAAATAAGTTGATTTTTTAATTTAGAGCTAAACACACCCTTAAATAAAGGACGGTGACCTACATGGATTGTGAACTTGTGATGCGTAGTAGTGGATGCAAGCACAATTTAAAATGTAGGCTGTAGCCCTTAAAATTAAAAAAAGAAAAAAAGAAAGGAGTTTTGGCGGGAGTTCAATTTCATTTTCGCACACAAAAACATTCTCACAGGCTGTAGGAGTAGGATCAGCCCCCAAACAAACAGTCTCCACTCTCCACCTACAGAAAGATTAGAAACCCCTGTTCAAAATTCAAATCCCACATCTCCTCAGAAGTCACTCAGAACCTGTTGGTGTGAGAGAGAGAGAGAGAGAGAGAGAGAGAGATCAATGGGTGGAGACGATGGTGCGAAATTAAGCGTAGCGAAGAGGTCGTACCAGAGCGCCAAGGCGGAGGGTAATCGGCAGGAGGAGGCCAGGTGGGCGAACGTGATTGCAGACATCCTCAAGCAAAGAGGCGAGTACGTCACCGCCCTCAAGTGGCTCCGCATCGACTACCACGTTTCCATCAAGTACTTGCCTGAGAAGCACTTGCTGCCCACGTGTCAGTCCCTCGGCGAACTCTATCTTCGCCTCGAGGACTTCAATCACGCCCTCATTTATCAGGTCTATATTGCCTCTCTCTTCTCTTCTCTTTTTTTTTTTGTATCTGTTTCAGAAAATCTGTGAATCATTACCTTAGCTGAGTGGATTCAGTTCCTGCCTACGTCAAAAATCAATTCGTGTCTTTGGCCTGATGATTTAATAAAGAGTAATCATCGTGGACCAGATGCAATCGATAAAAAAAAAAAAAGCAGTCATTAGCTGAGCTGATACAATTATACTGTTAGTATTTAAAATTTGAAATATTTTTATATATTTAATATAATGTTTTTGGCTTTAGAAAAAACATTTAGAGCTTGCCAAGGATGCCAATGATCTTGTTGAGCAGCAACGGGCCAGCACCCAACTCGGTCGTACTTATCATGAAATGTTTTTGAGATCCGAGGTTGACCATTTGTCTGTTCGGAATGCTAAAAAGTATTACAAGTCTGCCATGAAGCTTGCGGAGACGCTTAAGAGGAATCCGCCTGATAAGGATAGCAAATTCCTCAAGGAATATGTTGATGCATATAATAATCTAGGTTTGGTTGAAATGGATCTTGATAACTTTGAAGAGGCCTTGAAAATATTAAGTACAGGATTAAAGATTTGTGATGAGGAAGAGGTGGATGAAAATGATGATGGGCGCAGCAGGCTGTACCACAACCTTGGAAAAGTTTACATGGACCTCAGGATGTGGGTTAAAGCTCGGGAGAACATTGAGAAGGACATAATGATCTGTAAGAAAATTGGGCATTGCCAAGGGGAGGCCAAAGGGTACATCAACCTTGGTGAATTGCATTATAGGGTTCAAAGGTATGAGGAGGCACTTCGTTGCTACCAGAGAGGACTTGATCTGGCAAATTCCATGGAAGATGAGGATGCTTTGGTTAGGCAAATTGATGATAATATTGAAATTGTTAAAGAAGCTATGAAAGTAATGGATGAACTGAAGAAAGAAGAGCAGAATCTTAAGAAGTTGACAAGAGACATGGTCGTTGCAAGAGGAACTCCACGTGAGAGGAAGTGTTTGTTGAACCAGTATGCATCTCTTGATTGCCTCGCAGAGAAATCAAGAATGATATTTGATTGGTTGAAGGTACATACTCTGCTCCATACACATTTTCTGTCTTTCTGCTCTTCTCAACAGTTAGATGAGTCTTTAGCAATAAATGTTGTATTTAAATTTGTTGGAGAGTGTCACATTTATTTTCTTATTTGAATTGGGGTTTTTAATTACATGCTTAGCTAGATATAATCTTCCACATACATTATCTTTGACAACTTTATTGTCTTCTCTCAACTAATTGGGTTTGTATGCATGTCAAGACTGATGCAAACAGTAAGTAGTAGGAAAAACAAGATTCGATTACCAAATGATTCAAAAATTGTGGTTTAGTTTCAATGTGGGGATTCTTGTTACCTTTCATAGGCTACTTTATTGTTACTGACTCTTAATATTAAGTTTCTTTTGGTTAGAAACTTGTTGGGTCAGTTTTAATAAAGTATACTAAAATATGTTTTGAGCCATTGGTAATTTTCTCTGATTACCTATCAAAAAAAAAAAAATAAAGTATACTAAAATATGAGTAGTTTGGTAATTTCCGAATTTTTATAGATTGTGCTATAGTGGGCTGTACATGAGCCATTGGTCTTATTTTATGTTTTGAGCCATTTTTCCATTTTGTTTAGAAGTCCTAGTCTTTCTAGGAATAAGGTTATTTAGGACGGGTTTGGCTTACCTCTAGTGCACCAGTGCCAGATGGGCATGAGTCATGTCTTAAAATGGCCATGTGTCGGCTTGGTGTCCTGTTAGTGCACATGAGCATTGAATGGAAGCCTCACCCATTTAGGAGTCCTAGTCCTTCTAGGAGAAATAGTGGCAATAGAGCCTTTATGTATTCAATAGAGATAGAAATAGAGAGATTGATGTACTATTGCCACTCTGTTTGAGTGGCAGCAGGTGTATTGCTCTAATGTTGGTTCAGGTTTAGACTTTCTGACCTTTTTGGACAGTTTCTTTCCTGAATCTTGGGGCTGTTTTGTTTTGTTCTTTTTCTTTCATATACTCTTGCTTTTCTTCTCCTTTGGAGTGTCCTTAGTATACTCCCTGTGTACTTTGGCCTTGGCTTTTTTTTTTCTTCTTTTTTGATTTAAAAATTTTTCTTTTCTTACTGATTAAAAAAAGAAAAAAAGAAACTGAGGTGTGATTGTCTGGGGTTTATCTTGCTTTCTTTCTCATTCTATTTACTGTTTTAACACTAAGCATCCTTCAAACTCATTCAAGATCCAATCTTTTTATTACCTAAGCCTACCTAAACCCTTAAACATCAATCCCTATTCAAGATCTCATCAAGGACTGCAATTTAGTGCTGAAGTCCTAAAGATCCTACATGACATTTTGCAGTCTTGCGATTTTGTTTTTGAAATACTTCAAAAATTCAATGGTCCATTATTTTTAATTGGAATGTGTTGGCTAAGTTAATGAAACGAATACTGCTTTGAAACTTGACTAGGTTAGATGGGAATCTTGGTCTTTGTTTGGGTGTGGGAGTGTGATGCCAATAGGCAAGTCTCCGTAAACTTTTTCAAAGTTGAATGCAGTTGGTGTTAGATGAATGTAAATGAAAAAAGTACATATCCCTCTCCCCCCACCAACCCTGCGCATGGTTTCTTTTTTCTTAAATCTTTGAGGCATATTGCAATAAACTGGATTTACATGGCAAGGGAGTATTGCCTTCATATTTATGCTACACATAAACAATGCTTGATACATCTAACAGGCAATTGGAAGTTATGAATATTACCAAAGACTACATTATAGATTCTTGTACAATTTAATGCGGCTTTATTTCTTATTCAAATTTTATGTTTAGCTTTGTGAATATGCGAAAAGGAAGAAGAGAGTTGCAAGTGAACTATGTGACAAGGAAAAGCTGAGTGATTCATTTCTGGATATTGGAGAATCATACCAGAAGCTAAGAAAATTTGACAGATCCATTAAATGGTACAAGAAGAGTTGGGAAATATACAAGTCAATTGGCAACTTGGAGGTAAGTTGGTGTTTTGTTCTATCATCATCTAACATATGATACACATTAATTATTGTTTTTCTTCGATAAGGAGTAGCATGGAACTTTACTTGAAATTATTCTTATGATATATTTGTATGTGACCTTAGTAATAAAGTTGTACGTTTAATTTTAGTTGCTTAAATTTTAGTAATAGTGATTGTTGTATAGGATAATTATAGGCAGCACAGTTAAAGCATATGGGGGCAGTTCTGTCCATGGATGTGCTGTGTATTTGTTGATTAGTGAATTTTCACTCTTGAGTTGATATTGATTTCAGGGGCAAGCATTAGCAAAAATAAACATTGGTTATATTTTGGACAGCGATGGTAATTGTACAGGAGCACTAGATGCATTTGAAGAGAGCTACAGGTAATTATCTATATATATATACACACACACACAGATATATATATATATATATATATGTGTGTGTGTGTGTGTGTGTGTGTGTGTGTGTGTGTAATAGGAAAGTTAAGAAACATTTGTATTAATTAATTCCTAATCAGCATGAGTAGTCAGAAGAGGAGCTTCTTTCATGCTGGGCAAGCAAGCCTAGATGTTTCTGACACATCTGAAACTATTTTGATCTTGTTTGCATCACCAAAATGAAACCTATTCAATATTGTAGAGACCCAAAAGGGGGTCTTGCAATTCATGGAATCTCACATCTCCTAGAGAAGCATATAGGGATGTGTTTATAAGGAGTGACTTCTCTTTAATGTGTAGAGGCCTTTTTCCCCACTTCTGTGTGCTTTGGGGGAGAACAAAACCGTAAGGGAGTATGGGCTCCAAAGCGGACAATATCTACATAGTTGGGGTGAGGTCGTTACAAATGGTATCAGATCCATTTCCTAACTAGAAGTGTGGGTCCCACATGTGAGGATGCATGTACCCGTAAGGGGGTGGATTGTAGAGACCCAAAAGGGGGTCTTGCAATCCATGGAATCCCACATCGCCTAGGGAAGCACATAAGGAGTGACTTCCCTTTAACGTGTAAAGGCCTAGCGGACAATATGTACACAGTTGGGGCGGTGTATTTACAATATGATATGCATGTCTTCAGGCAATGGGCAATGCTGTTTTATTGTTATAATATGAAAGACTAATTGCTACAACAAACAAATTACAAGTGTATAGTAGTTCTTGTACTGTGGCAGTGAGTGTATGTTAACATAGATCAGTAAATAATAAAAAAATAGCAATCTGTGGAAATATAAGTTCTTTATATTTCCATACTCAAACCCAATTAATTCAATTATTGATCAATGCTTATTTAATTATTTATTATTATTATTATTATTATTTGAGATCTCTCTCAGATGGGTGGGCTTTGAATGTCATTTTGAAAAATAAGCATGGGTATTTATGTCAATTCAATATTTTTAAAGCTGTAACAGTGCTCTAAAGAACTGTAACACTAAAGCTTGGAATTCCAGTTAAGCTTAAAGCTATTTTTTAACTTTAAGGGGGTTCATATTGCTTCCAATGTGGTGATCGATGAATGGACCAAACATATCAAGCCGTTGATATGTTCACGAAACTATTGTGCTAACTTGTTATGTAACTTATTATTAATGAATGTGTATTAGGGTTAAAGTACCTTTCATCCCTCAATAAAATTATTCAATTACTCTGCATAGATATAAATGGCATCAAATATATAAATTTGATCCTATTGCAAGGGAAACTTTTTCTTGCATATATGGATAATTTGGTGAAACCACACTATTAAATATATGATTAATCACTACACTAATGAGCCTCCTTGAACTTTATGCTATTACAAGAATAATGCTCAATTTGGGGCACTAATTGTGAATATTGACAAACCAGATTCAACCTGCTTTTGGCTGTATAGAAAGGATTAAGAACAGATGTCATCATGATCATCATCTTATGTTTAAGTGATTCTTATCATTATGATTGTGCTTTATATTCATCCAAAGATATGTAATTAGAAAAAAAAAAAAAAAAAAAAAAAAAAAAAAACGATCTAGCAGCAATAGCAGTAATTAATCCTTAAATATGCACAAATGCACCATTGTTAACTTAAGAGGTCAATGTTGCTTTGTGCTCATCTAGTTTATCATGTATTGCAGGATTGCCATTGAAGCTAACCTTCCTTCTGTACAGCTTTCTGCACTAGAGAATATGCACTATAGCCACATGATAAGATTTGATAATGTTGAAGAGGCCAGGTAATTTGGATCATGCAATCCTCTCTAACCATATAGACTAGCCATTAATTTTCTGTGATGCTGGAGGTGAAGCTTTGCAAGTTTTGCATAATATAGGCCAAAACATTGATTTAAATTATAGTAAACTTAACTTGAAGGGACAATTTTTGGTAGTTCCATAAGCAAAATTAAGTTTTATGACCCTCCTTGGCCTTTTCTGTAAGTTTATTTGTTTATCAAAAGAAACTATTAAGTTCGGTGAATTTTTTAATGGACTTTATACCACTTGGAAGTTATAATATTGCCTAAAGAAAGATGCTCCTGTGTAGGAGATTGCAGCTTTTAATTGACAAATTGAAGAATTCAAAAGATAAAGAGCTTGAAACACATAATGTAGCAGAGGATTGCTGCTCTGAAACTTACACAGAAGGGAACTATCATTTGTCAGAAAGTAGGTCTGATGCATGCTGCTCCCCAGAGATGAGTAAATTGAATTCTAGCAGATCAAATTCTGTAGCCAGTGTAGAAGAGTTGAATGATGATGTACCTCTGATTTCTCTACTTCGGTCCTCAAAAAATTCGCCCAAAATGAAAGCAGCTCAGACAGAAAAGCACAATATTTCTACTAAGCCAGCTAAAGTTCTACCAAAAAGTTTGTCTATATCAACCAGCAATCAACAGACAGGTGTTGGTCGTAAACGTGCTCGTGTCATCCTTTCTGATGATGAAAGTGAAGTGCCATATGAGGTGGAGCGCTCAAAAGGAAGGCCTGATAAGTGTCCAGTAGAGGCTGTAACTACATCTGATGAATGTAGGTTTAAACTAAGAGTCCTAGTGACACAACACTTTCACAACATTCCCAAATCTGCATACTACCTCATGTGGTTCATTAAAAAAAAATTAAATTAAATTGCCGATTGTGGAGGGCTCACATGTGAGATGGTAGGCTAATTTAGGAATGTTGTGGATTTTTTTTGTGTCCCTAGCTTTATTGTTAAACTAATTTGTGCTTTGGACTTTTTACTGTACAAGCAGAATACTGAGCTGTATTTCTTACCTGATTGCAGTTAAGAGTAAAAGTAATTCAGCAAGTCATGATTGCAAATTTCAGGTAAACAAGTCTCTTGCAATCCTTGATCAAAATTACTACCTCGTTCAAGTTGTTCTGTTGGTGTCTGGTGCTTAATCCTTTAGTTTGGCAGGAGGTCTCAGCAACTGCCTCCAAATGTGCCACCAGGTCCTGCAATCCCGTTAATATTGATGAAAGTGCTGGTTCATACAAATCAAAGAGTCTTAATGTAGCCACCCCAAATGGCAAACTGTTCAGATCTTCAAGTAGTGCTGAAGTTTTGATTGCATCTGATTTTGCTGCGTCTGGGTTTAAATGTGATATTGATCTCTCTGGAAACCTATTGCCTAAACATGATGCTTCCAATCTCAAGTTGCATACTTCTTGTGATGAACATGATGTGAGTGTTGCTAAAATTTTGTGTACAAATGTATCTGAATAGTAATATGTGGTTGCAATTTGTTGTATTTTCCTACCCAAAGGGTAGTGCAATCGGCTAGAGACCGCACCTCTTGAATTGAAGGTCACTAGTTCGAATCTCCCATCCTCTTGTCTTGGGGGCCAAAACTTATATAGAAAAATGTCATATTTTGCTAAACGGTCTTTCATACTGTTTGTACAGCATATTATTTGCAAGATTGACAAGGACCTGATACATTTAGAATCAAGCTTATGCATGGATGGTGATAATTTGAGCACTGAGGCCATGAAGGTTGAACTTGCATGCCTATACTACTTACAACTTCCCAGTGAAAAGAGATCAGAGGGTAGGCACTCTATTGAATATTACATTCTAGTATTTGCAAGTTATCAAATTTTTCGCATCTAAGGTGATTTTTTACTTGCAAACCTGTCTGATTTAAATTAACAATGAAGTTAGTTGCAATTCAATTATTTGTGAACATAAGAAAAATTGGCAGAAAAATTTCAATTGTAGTTAAGATGACAAATGCATTTAAGTGGATCCCTCAACATCTTGAGTGGTCCCCAATATGAGAAGGAGGTTTCGGATACTAGTATTTTAGTGTTTGAGATACCGTTGGCAGTGTATTAGAAATGGAGGGACATATAGAGTTGCTATAGTAAATTGGAGAGATATCGTGGCACATATAGTGTTGCTGTAGTAACTTGGAGAAGCAAAAATGCTCTTTCTAATGGCATCTATGCTCAAATCATGCCTACTTTATTGTTGGGTCAACTGCTCAAATCACAAAGCTTGGCTTCCACACAATAAGCCTTGGCTACCTACTCTGTAAACGTTTGTATCTAAAGGAGACATGCAAGTTTTTTGTTTCCCTACTCATACTTTTCTCTCTTGTGATGCAAATCAGTAGAAAGATTGAAAACGTGGTGGGTGCAGCCAGCAACTCACTATTGTACTTGTTCCATTGGTACTTTTATGTTGGTTATGATTTATTAATATGGTGGATTATTTTATTTCTCATTAGGTCTATTGCCCATAATTCAGCAAATGAAATGTGGTGGAAGAGTTTTAGAATCCTTGGAAAAAATTGATACTCTTAGGGATCATTTGGGAAAAATCTTGCTTGAAGCATTCATCGATGGTATGTGTTACAATTACTTTATTACATTTCTTGATGTTGTGATTCTTTCATTTTCATTATTTATTGTGATTATGCTTGATGATTTCAAATTTTTATCATTGATCTGAAGGAAAATGGGTAGTTGTTTGACATGTTTTTCAGTATTAGGTGTTACATGCTAAATGTTAGTGCAATGGTGAAGTCTTGACTCTTGAGCTGTTGAGCATCAGTCTATTTAATTTTTGAGAATGGATACCTCTTGCCAAAATGCTGCATGTTAAGACCATATCAATGTAGGATTTACATGTGGTTGTGATAGGCTTAGGGAAAGGATTTATGTGTGATTGTGTAGGTTTAGGAGCATTTGTGAATTTTATGGTTTAGTCTTTAGAACCTTTTGAAAGAGGTGTTAGGGTTCAATAATTATTAGAGTTTTGTAGGGAAGCTAAAAGATTTGATTTAGGGTTGCAAAGTGGTAAGAAGACACGGAAATCAAATCTGCCACAATCAGTGAACAGTGCACATGCACAATATTTGGATAATGACATAATATGAGAGAGAGAGAGAGAGAGAGAGAGAGAGAGAGAATAGGGCTAACTTGCCTCAATATTTGATTCATTTACTGTCTTGTTTGAGTACAATAACACACTTAACCTTCCTAATAGATTTAGAAATCCTATTTTGACTAGTAAGCCAAACCTTAATTGAATTGAACCGAAGTCCACCCATAAGGACCTGATTATTGTTAATAAATAAAACCCAAGGACCACAACTTACAATTATAGAACTAGAAAATTACTTTTGACTTTAGACTAGCCAAATAATACATAAACTGAGATACTAAAAACTTAATTAACTAATATGGACACATATTCTTGGACTTTGCTGTAATTTTAAGCTTCCAAAGAGGATTTTTTTTTCTTTAACGATGCTATGGCTGTGACATCACATATCTATGTAATGTGGTGAGAACTTCGATAGAGTATAGAGGAAGGGTTTGAGAAGAAATCTCCATCAATAAATCAAGATTCCAACTAGCAGAAGAAAATAGGGTTGAAGTTGGAACACCAAAACATTGATCTCTAGGCTCAAAGAGCTCAAGAGATATTCAAATCTAAAATTTCATAGATTAGATTAAAAAAAATATAGCCTACATTGGCCAAAGTAGGCTATATATAATGGTGTCTACTAACCCTAGAATTTTACTGTTCATCTTACGTATTCCAATTAAATCCTAACCAACCAACTACATTAAATGTCACATGCTAGTTTCATGAACTTTTAAAATACTCAATACATAAGACAGTGCACTAATGGGCCTTTTTAAATTCTTTTTACATCAATTTTCCATGATCTATTGGAGTCTTGGATACTGTTGTTCATCATTTCTTTCTATGTCAAAGTACATCAGGAAATAGTTCCTTGGCCTTAATATGCCAATAAGAACTTGTTCATAACAAACTTGAGAACTTTCCTTCAATTCGTAACATTAACAATCCATGTAGAATAAATTATCATCATTTGGTATCATAATACTTTGTTCTAAAAATTGGTTCAACCTTGTCCTTACATCTCTTGGATCTTGGCGACCTAAACTTCACTCTATAAATTCTTCCTAAACACAATCAAATAAGATTCAAAATTTATGCCAATAGAATTATTATTAAAAATCACATCGTTCCAAGTGAAAATATCCATCTTGTCTAAAAAATTTCTCTTTAGAATTTTCATCAAACACTAGTGAGTTATTCAAATCAATATGCGTATGCAAACATTCTAGATCCAAAGAACACTCTTAGGACTTGCATGGTGGTGTGCATAACCCTCTTGAATAGTTTCTTTGATATGTGTTGAAATACAAGCCTCTAATTTGATGTACACATGGTATATACTCCCTGTGTGCTTGGAATCCAGTTTTATTCCTATTAATAATTTTTTATTTTTGATAGGTAATGAAAAAAATTTTATTAAGAAAAAACAAGCCAAGCCGAATACATTGGGGATGTACTGTAGGGGCAAAAATTAAGAACCAAAACTACAAAGATCAAGTAAAGTGGGAAGGGAAAAACAAGAAAAATGCGATAAAGCCACACTCCAAACAAGGAGAGTATGCAAGAAAAAGACTTAATCTCTAACAAGGACAGCTCACATCCTTCAAAACATCTAACATTCCTTTCTCTCCAAATACACCACATCAAGCAATGTGGCACAAGTCTCAAAAAAAAAAAAATATTGCGATGTCGCCCGAATTTACCTTGCTAAGACTCAAACAACTCAACTACCTTAAGAGGCATAACCCAATGGAGTCCAAACAAACAAAACACCAAAGACCACAGCTCATAAGCTATTGGGCAATGAAGCAAAAGATGATCCACCGACTCCCCACACCTCTTACACACATAACACTAATCAAGAACAATAATACTCCTTCTGTGAAGGTTATCAGTTGTAAGAATCTTACCTAAAGAGGTTGACCATGAAAAGAAAGCCACAATTGGAGGGACCTTTGATTGCCACACCAACCTCCCTGGGATGGAAATAGTAGGAGGGTAGAAAGAAAGATAGAAACTTCTAACCTTAAAACGTTAACTCCTTGCTGGCTTCCAACAAACCTTATCAGGGCCAACCCCCCGTACTTTCAAAGAGTAAACAATGGCCATAAACCGATCAAAAGAATCTTCTTCCCAATCCTATGGTGCACGACGAAATTGAAAATTCCAATGAATCCTCCCACCAGTTCAACACATAACCTCCGCCACCGAAAAGTCCCTTGCCCTACTAAGGCAAAAAAGACTTGGAAAAGCTTCTTTAAGGGCACAATCCCCACACCACACATGCTTCCAAACTTCACTCTAGTACCATTACCTACATCATACTGTAAGAGTTTAGAGAAGTTCAACCACGCACTTCTAATAAACCTCCAGAGGCTAACACCATACGCACTTGTCACATTTTTCGTGCACCAACCACTCCAATCATTCCCATGTTTCGCCTTTATAACCCTCCTCCATAATGCATTTGTCTCTAACCCATACCTCCACAACCACTTGCCCAATAAGGTAGAGTTAAAGCTTCTCAATCATCTTATACCTAGCCCTCCAACCTGCATTGGCTTACAAACCTTAGCCCATTTCACCAGGTGTAACTTAGAATCACCACTAATACCACTCCAAAGAAAATCTTTTTGTAATTTCTCCATGCAATTAGCAACCTTCCTAGGTATAGGGAGTATGGAAAAGAAATAAGTAGGTAAGGAGGAAAGAGTACTTTTAATAAAAGTTACCTTACCCTCCTTAGATAAATACGGCCTCTTCCACCCTACTAGTCTTTGTTCCATCTTCTCTAATATTAGATCCGAGATTGACAACTCCTTGAATTTAGCCCCCAAAAGAAGTCCCAAATATTTCAAAGGAAGGGAAGAATGCCTACAACCCAACAGCCCCACCAACACATCCAAATTACTTACCTCACCAACCAGTACCAACTCTGATTTCCCCAAATTAATTCTTAGCCCTGAAACCTCCTCAAATTTATTCAGAATCCCCCTCAAAGTAATCAACTGATAAGGATTAGCATCACAAAAAATAAGGATGTCATCTGCAAATAATAGATGAGACACTACCATCGATGAAGTAGGAGTAGAACCTACAAAGAAGCTTGAAATTGTCCAGCAGTTATAGCCACATCCAACATATGGCTCAAAACTTCCATAACAACATCAAAGAGCAACAGAGATAGAGGATTCCCTTGCCTAATCCCCTTAGAGCTTCCAAAAAAATCCGAAGGACTCCTATTAATCAAAATGGAAAATTTAACAATTGAGATGCAACACATAATCCATTTTCTCCACTTGTTTGAAAACCCACAACGCTGCAACATATACATTAGAAAAACCCAATTCACATGATCATATGCCTTCTCCACGTCCAACTTATACAATACCCTGGAATCCCTGTCTTCAATCTACTATCAATACATTTAAAAGTAATTAACACGGAATCCAAAATTTGTCTACCTTTTACAAATGCATTTTGAGAACCTGAATAAGCCCATGTGCCATCCTTCGAAACCGATTAGCCAACACTTTGAAATAATCTTGTACATCCCACCAACTAATCTGATTGGCTTGAAATCCTTGATCTCCACAGCATCTACCTTTGTAGGAATAAGGGCAAGAAAAGCAGTATTAAAACTCTTCTCAAATACAGCTTGAGTATGAAAGTTCTGAAAAACATCCATAATCTTAACTTTCAACAAACTCCAACGAGACTAGAAAAGAGTCATGGAAAACCCATCTGGGCCAGGAGCCTTATCGCCATTAAAATCATGGATCACCCCATACACCTCATCCTCATTAAACGGCCTATCTAACCAAATAGCATCCTCCTAAGAAATTCTAGAGAATTCCACATCGTCAAGTACAAGTCTATTAACCACATCTTCGGAATAAAGCTGCCTATAGAGGCAAAAAATACACTCTACTATGACCTCCGGGTCTGAAGACAGCTCTCCATCCACCACAAGCCTATCTATGGATTTAAATCTTCTGTGAGAATTGGCTATACAATGTAAGAATTTTGTATTCCTATCTCCTTCTCTAACACAAAGTACTCTAGATTTTTGCCTCCAACATATTTCTTCCAAAAGATAAGTTTTTTCAAACTCCACCTGGATTCTTTCCAAATCCTGCTTCTCCTCCTCTGTTAGACCATGAATCTCCTCAATAGTTTCAAACTTACTAAGATCCTTCCACAATTGTTTTCCTTGTTCTTCTACATTTCCAAACACCTCAACATTCCATTTTTTCAAATCATTTTTCAACAAGTTCAAGTTATTTGCCAACACAAAACTTGGAGCACCTTGAAAATGATAAGAATCCCACTAGGAACTCACCTTATCCACATAGCCTTCATCCTTAAGCCTCATGTTCTCAAATCTAAATGGACTCCTTCCCCTATGCTGGAAGGATCCACCCTCTAGGACAATTGGAAAGTGAACCAATAAAAGCCTAGACATTCTTCTCTGGCACATAGTAGGAAACTTAGCCTCCCAATCTGCAGAGAACAAAAATCTGTCCAACTGTGCCTTCAACTCAACTTCTCTAGGATTAGACCAGGTAAAAATTCCTCCTTCTAGTGGGATATCAATTAGACCTTGCTCAGAAATAAAATCAAAGAAATCGCGCATAGCAGCTGTAAAAACAGTAGAACTAGCATGTTCGGAAGGAAATCTTACCACATTAAAGTCACCTCCCACATACCAAGGAATATTCCACCAACTGCTTAATCCAAACAATTCCTCCCATAACAACCTTCTATCTCTCACTGAGTTAGGACCATACACTCTAGTAAATGCCCAGCCAAATTGGTCAACCACACTTTTTTTTTTTGATAGGTAATTAGGAAAATATTATTAATGAGAAAATAAGAAAAAGTACAAGTTGTTCATGATGATGAACAACAAGAAAAAATAGAACAAACAGCACAACAAAAAGAGTAATCAGGAAACTAAGCTAAGGGGAAGCATAAACTCAGAGAGAGAAGAACAATCAGTAAAACCCCAACAACGAGATCACTCCAAAAGACTACGTTAGCATAAAACCTTTAACTCATCCAAAGTCTTCTCATTATCCTTAAAGGAATGACGATTTCCCAACTACACAATCCACATTAAGCACCCTGGAACCAAATTCCAAATGTCCGAATTATGTTTCGCAAGCCACTGATGCCAACAAGATAACAAATCCGCCATTGAACCTGGCATAACCCAATGAATACCAAAAGCCTGAAGCATAAAAGTCCATAGGGAATGAGTAATAGGACAATGAAGAAGAAGGTGGTCTACCGACCCCCCATCACAACAACACATACAACAACAAGTAGCCAACGGGCAACCCCTAAACATTAGATTATCCAAAGTGAGGATCTGACCATGTGTAGCTGTCCACAAAAAGAACGCTATTGACCTAGGAATTTTTGGTTTCCAAACACCGTTCCAAGGAAACAAAGAATTTGGAGCACCTTGAATCGCATGGTAATAAGATCGGATGTCAAACTTACCATCACCTTTTAGCCGCCAGCTAAAAGTATCACTCCTATCACCCCGAGGAATACGAGTTTGGATAAGCTGGAATAGAGAATAAGATGCAGCTAGCTCCCAATCTTCAAAAGCTCTATAAAATCTTAAATCCCATACTCTAACAGTACCCTCTTCTAGAATCCATAAAACCTCAGAGATACAAACATCCTTGACCGCTGAACACACATAGAGCTCTAGATAGAGATCTTTTAGAGTATTATCACCAATCCACCTATCATGCCAAAAGAGGATACGAGTGCCGTCACCCACTACAAAAGACAGATGCTTAGAGAAGCTCTCCAACCCTCCATTAATGCTTCTCTATAGTCCACTCCCATGAGTCATCCTGCACACTTTAGTACACCACCCCCCTTGACCCTCACCATATTTTGTGAAGATAACTCGCCGCCAAAGATGGGAAACTTCATGACCGTATCTCCACAACCATTTTCCTAATAAAGCTTGATTAAAAGACACCGAAAAGCTTCCCACTGCTTCCTCCTCCACTTTATCTACAATCTGTGTGTCTCACATCAGCAACACCCCTCCAGAAACTCCACAAGAACCTAAATATGACCAATCAACATGTTGGCCACCCCACAAATTGCGAATCACAGCTCTGGTTATTAGCTCCAATTTAATTTCTTGAAGACAAACAATATCAAGCCTCCAATGTTTAATCAGGTTTCTAACCTAAAGCCTTTTATCCCGCTCATTCAACCCCCCTAACATTCCAAGAAATAATTTTCAAATTCATTGATGTACCACAACAGCCCTCTCACTACTGACACTCCTTAACTTAGTTGATGCAAATTCAACAAAGAGGTCATTAAATTCTTTAGTTCCCGCTAGCCCTTCTGCCCTGATGAAACCAGCTTCTTCTGACTACCTACATCTTGTTGCTGCTTATTATAATAATTATTATTATTATTATTTTATATATATATATATATATTTTTTTTTCTGGCCTCTAAAGCTAATAATAGACCCGTTATTTGCTCCTCAAAACCTTCTAAAGAAGTCCCCACAGATTTCCTAAATGCCTTTATCCTATTAGTTACCCACAATAATAATTGATTGCTATCAACATTCTCCTTACACCCAAGCTCCATCCTAGTATTACACTCAATTTCCAACGGAATTTCAATGGTCAAAGGTACCACAACTAAGGGCTCCCCACCTCTCTCCCAAGTCATCAACCTTTCATCGAATTCCTATAGCTCATCCTCCGACCCATTAAGACAAAGAATCAACCACCTTATCACGCTCCTTAGTCCAGCTAACAATTTTCCTATTCATGACAAAAGCATTATCACTTGTACCAGCTTCTCCCTCCGTGACTGAGCAATCCGACTCGCTGTCTGGAGACCAATAAAATGACAATGGAATCACTATCTGCCTACCATCTCTCAGTTGCAACATCCAGTCTTTAGAATTACCCCATGATTTATCCAAATCTCCAACCAATTCCCTAATAGTGGGACAACGAGTCGGATTGGTGAAAGGTGCTCACCTCTAAATCACCATCATCAAAGTGGACATCATAGATCGGTGAAGAATACCTATGGTACAGACTCTTTCAAAATTTTGATTCAATTCAATTGAACACACCAACCAATCCTCTAACCTGTCATGTTTCACACATTCTATTCGTATCATGAAAGCGGTTTTATTCTTCTATATCATTATACCACCTTTTGATATGTCCCAGGGTTTGTAGTTGGCTTCCAAAATCTCCATATGAGCTCCTGCTAGTTCCTGGTCACTGAAGAACTTGTACAGCTCGAAACAAATCTTCAATTATATGCCTCATCGTAGCCATCTCTATCTGTTGCCCTTGATTACTCTACCCCATGACATCAACCATGACCAACCATAACTTATAATTGCAACATTTTGATTCAAATATGAATTATGTGGCTTAGATTATAATCTTTTGCTCTGATACTACTTGTTGCTTTGGGAAGAACTTAGATATGGTGTAGAAGAAGGGCTGAAGAAAAAATTTCAAGCAAAAACAAGATTACAACTGTAAGAAGAAAATAATTGAAGTTGGAACACTAAAAAATCGATCTTAATCTTAAAGAGCCCAAGAAATATTCAAAGTTGAAAATTTCATATATTAGATCAAAAAAGGCCGCCTACAATGACTCAATAGAGGTTATTTATAATGGATTAATAGTCTTTTGTAGTCCTAGAATTCTGGCCCTCATCTTACATAGGACAATTGAATCCTATTCATTGAACTTCATTAAAAGTCATATGCTAGTCACATGACCTTTTTAAAATACTGAAGACATAATAATAAGTGAAACATAACATAGAGAAGTCAAAGACAATGGGGTAATGTGCCTTTATTATTATTATTTTTCCTTTGGGCTTCTCCCACATTACTCCTCAAGCCACTTTGCTTAGCTGAGAACGACATTGTGTACTAGTCTTATTTTCATCTTTGTGATTGACCGTTGCATATGGGCAAACCATGTAATTAATCATGGTAGTTTGAAAAGGACAGAGCTGATCAATTTTGGAAGCTATTGGGAAGGCTACTTTGAATGTAGCTAAATACTCCAGCAGATGAGGATTATCTTTCTTTCTTTTTTGTCTTTTTTTTTTGTGTCTCCCCCTTGTTTGTTTTTGCTAGTTAGCCAATGGGAGTTCTTATAGTGGAATTATACCACATCAAAAGTGTTTACAGTGACAAAGACTAATCAAATCAGGTCCTTGCTCCATGGAATGAATGTGTTTGTGCAAATGTTTCAAGGGATGATGGTTTGGAATGGAATTCACGGAAAAAATTATCATGGAGCTCAACTTTGGTTCTGAAATCTTGGTAGCATGTTAACTTATGTTGTATATATGACATGTTGGCTGCACACATTTTGTTGTCAGTCTTTTAATTAGGAAAAAGGAATAGATAGGCTTATCTTGTACATTGGATACTTCTGCATTATATTATTTTTAAACTTACATTACATAAATGTACTTTTGTTAGTGAGATATCTGTTTAATTCTTTTGTTTTCTTTCCAGGCTGGGTTCAAAAGCCTCTGATAAAACTGTACATTGACAGCTGCAATGAATTATCCGAGGCACCTAACATGAGGCTGCTGAAGAAACTATACAATAATAGCATGGAGGTAGTTGCTGGTGAACGAGGGAAAAACTTAATACTATTGTTATGTATTAATCATTGTTGCACGAAAGTCTTTGATTTTCTTGCTTGAGAGTTGGAATAAATTTGTTTATTCAGGATGTATGTTTTTGTTTACCAGGTTTCAGATGATGAAGTGATTGTGTCTGACTGTGAATTGCAAGATTTATCAATAACTCCATTGTTAAATGCACTGCATGCCCACAAAACATTTGCAGTGCTTGACTTTTCTCACAATTTGTTGGGTAATGATTTCCAGCTTCAAGCTTATCTATGATTCTATTCTAATTGTGTCTGAACAGCAGCATTTCTCTTCAATTCTCTTTACATTAATTCAAGCAACAAGTATTCTGATTCTTTAATTATTAATAGTTGTGCATTGGCTTGCTTATCTCCAGGAAATAGAACAATAGAGAAACTTCAACAAGTATTTGCATCAGGTCAAAATTATGGTGGCTTAACTTTGGATCTGCATTGCAATCGATTTGGTCCAACTGCTTTGTTTCAGGTTTGTAACTTTGTTTGCAACCATTTGCACTTCTGCATGTTAAAAACTTTAGGTAGTGATTTCTTTTAAAATATTCAGCTTCCTCATTCATTCTATAGTCAAATATTGATTTCTCTAAAAAATTGAACCTTCCTCTCTCCCCTTTGGTTTGCTGCTAGAGTGGGGTAGTAGGGTATCAGGTTTAACCTAACAAACAAGGAGACAGCATGGGTATCCCTGGACTCAAGGGCTGGTATTGTGAAGATTGAACTTATAGGAGGACATAATACAACACAATGATGTTGTGCCCAACAGCTTTGTAGCCTGGTACCTCTACCTTTTTACAAGAGGAAGTATTGGGTCCAATTCAACCAATGGAAGGGGAGGATTTCTAGGATGCACCTAGTATTATCTCTATCATACCTTATTTGAGGCAAAATTCTAAGGAATAGGTTTTTCAACTCTGGTGATACATATATTATTTGGAAGTTCCATGGAGAAGTTGAGATATACTTAATTGAATTAGATTTTAATTCATTAATAGCATGATTAAAGTGGGAAATACTTTAATTTTTAATTTGTTCTTTATTATAAGCTTATTACTTATCCATTTATCTTTCTAATCTTCAGATTTGTGAATGCCCTGTGCTGTTTGCTCGACTTGAAGTGCTAAATATCTCTGGAAACCGTCTTACTGATGCTTGTGGATCTTATCTTTCCACTATTTTGGAAAACTGCAAGGGTAAAGTGCTATTCCCACAGACCAGTTAATTTTAATATTTATTTCAGTGTCATCTCCATTATCGTCAATAGTTTTTTCCTGCTTTTTATTTATTTATCTTTATATATCATGTGCATTTAATGTTGTTTCATACCAGCTTGTTGGAGTTAAAGCTTTGTGGAATTCAAGGATATCTATTATCAACCGTTCATCTCTGTCAAATATACTTGATTGTGGATTCTTGCTGTCGAGAGATAATCAGATCACTTGTGTTCTCTGTTTTGTAGGCCTTTGTAGCTTGAATATAGAGCACTGTTCAATCACATCTAGAACAATTCAAAGGGTTGCTGATGGACTGAGTGCTGGATCTGTGCTTGAACAACTTTGTATAGGTATGCTTGACTTACCAAGTAGGTCTTGAACAATGTATACTTTATCTGTATCTTACTGGGTTGTCCAACCCTCTTCTTTTTCAGGATATAATGACCCTATTTCAGGAAATGCCATAACCAATCTACTGGGCAAGCTTGCCACTTTGAAAAGGTTTTAACAATTTAAAATCTTGGGGTTTTTTAAATGGCCTATTGACGTGAACGTACAAAATTAAGCTCTCTTTTTATATAGGTTTTCAGAACTGAATCTGAATGGTTTAAAGCTAAGCAAGCCCGTTATTGATAGCCTTTGCCAGCTTGCTCGAACTGCATGTTTGTCAGGATTGATGCTCGAGGGCTCCAATATTGGAACTGTGAGTTTCTGTGTCACTCTCTGTCTTCTTGTTATTATTGTAGCCTTGCAGGTTGACTGCAACTTTAGGCATTTATCTCCTGCTTATGACTAGATTGATCTATCTGCAGGATGGGGCATTGCAATTAACCGAATCATTGTTCAATGGGATTCAAGACTTTGTCAAGCTTGACTTTTCATATTGTGGACTGACATCTAAATACGCTCTCGGACTTAACAATGATATCATGTGTAGCATTGTTGAGCTGAACCTTGCAGGAAATCCTATTTTGCTAGAGGTTTGTTCTTCATCACTTCCAAGAGCTTTATTACATAAAATTATACTTTTTATGCAGTCTCCTATAGTTAGTTTCTTGATCTATCACCAAATTTTGACATTTTAAAATACCCTTTCTTTACATTTCTATATATTATTACAAGTGAGGGTTGGCGAGGTGGAGAAAATTGTAAAAGTACTCTTGCCCCTACACATGCAAGAGTACTTTTGGATTGCAAGTGCCCAATGAAGTATTTGGGCTAGCTCTTGGGAGCTAAATCCAATGAAAAGTTGATCTGGAATCCTATCATTGAGAAAATGGAGAAGAGGTTGGTGGGGTGGAAGCACTTGTATCTCTCGAAGGGAGGTAGAGTTATTTTAATCAAAAGTACTCTTTCTAATTTTGCCCACATACTACCTTTCTTTGTTTCCTATCCCTAGTGCGGTAGCTAGTTGCCTTGAACAAATTCAGGGGAATTTCCTTTGGAGTGGGATGGGAGATGAGTCTAAGCTACATCTGGTTAAATGGGACAAGATTGTGCCCCTTTCCAAGCTGGAGGTTTGGCAATTAGAAATTTGAGATGTTTTAATGAAGCCCTTTTAGGTAAATGGATGTGGAGATTTGGGAATGAGCGGGATGTGCTATGGAGGGGAGGGTAATAGAGGCGAAGTACGGATGCATGTGGGGGGGTTGGTGTACCAATGTTGTCTCTGGCCCTCATGGTGTGAGCCCTTGGAAATCTATAAGACAGAGATGGCCTACCTTTTCTCAGTTGATTCAGTTGGAAAAATTGGAGAAGGGTCGAAAGCGCAATTTTGGGAGGATGTTTGGTGTGGGGAATGCTATTTGAAATCAGTCTTTCCAGAATTATATGAGATCAGCCGAGATAAGGGGACTGTAGTGGCGGATCTTATGAATATTCCTAATCGCGTTCTTCAATGGGATTTTTATTTTATAAGACCTGTCCAGGATTGGGAATTGGAGTCTTTGTCAAATTTTATGGAGTTTAATCTACTCTACTTCATTAAATAGAGCTGGGCCTGACAAGATGGTTTGTAAGCTTGAGAAGAGAAAGGGGTTTACAGTGAGTAGGTTTTATCTTGTTCTAATCTCTCCCAATGACCTGTCTTTCCCATGGGAGAGCATTTGGAAGGCAAAGATCCTGCCCAGAGTAGCCTTCTCTTGGACAGCAGCCCTAGGAAAAATTCTGACCATTTGTGCAAGAGAGTTATTAGGGGTGTTGGAATGGTGTTACATGCCTAAATCTGTTTTTAACCTTCTTGCTGCTTGGCAAGGATGCTTTGGAAACCATAGAAATGGTATTATTTGGAAAGCCGTTCTGCATTGTGTTATGTGGTGTATTTAGAGGGAGAGGTACGCTCGAAGTTTTGAAGATCTTGAAAGAAACTTACTGGATTTTAAGACGTTCATTTAATAACTCTGTTGGATTGGATATCCTCTTTGGGCTGTTTTTCTTTATCTTCTATTTTTGATTTGATGGATTTGTGTAATTTGTGGCTCTAATTGTATTGTCTCCCTCGTATACCTTGGGTGACTTCTTTTCTTTGGGTTTTAATAAAACTCCTTTTACTTATCAATATATATGTATATACACACACACACACACAACTGATTATGTTTTTGTATGATTTTTGGCTGTTCAAGTTTAGTTTGTTGATTGAAATAGTTCTAATTTTTCTTTATGCTCTTCCCACAAGAAACATTCCCTGTAATTATACTTCTTCCTCCTATGCATTTATTTTGGTTCCATTGTAAATCACATTAAGTCTGTAACCCTGATATTTTCTAAGTTCAATAGAACTTTCTGGCTCTGCATAATAATATAAATCACTGTACTTTTTATTTGTTTGAATTCAATGTTTTCAGTTTCTTTGGTAATTTGAGAACATTTTGCATGAGGTCATCCATTATGTTATGCTTCTAAGTGATTTTTTTGGTCAATATTGATAATTTGTATCTAAGCTTTCTTTATTCTATAGCTGCCTGACTGCAAGCATTATTACAGGGTGCCAATGCATTATCGTCACTGCTTCTTAACCCTCAATGTTGCCTAAAAGTTTTGATTCTTAACAAGTGTCAGCTTGGGCTTGCTGGAGTTCTTCAGATAGTTCAAGCACTAGCAGGTTAAAGACATAAGCCAACTTTGCTTTCAGTATTATTCCTAGAAACTATCTTCTCAAATGTTGATTTTGATGTTTCTAGCAGGAAATGACTCTCTTCAGAGGCTCCGTCTTGCTGATAATGTTGACCAGGGTAAACACTATAGTCTACAACATGACATAATTGGACAGGGGTGCCCAGAAATCTTAAAGCAAGAACTCAACATGTCTGAATCTTCCCCAAAGGTGTATGTAACCAAAGAAGTGGACAATGCTGAGCCTCTTCTATGTGCTATGAACAATGAATGCAATCAACTTGAAGTTGCTGATAGTGAAGATGCTTCAAATAGAGTAGAAGCAGCTGCATCTACTGGAATTGATGACAGTTGTGCAAGTTCATGTCAAAGAAATATTTTATCTCCCTACTGCCAGTTTATTCAAGAGCTTTCAACTGCCATTCATATGGCAAAGAACTTATGCTTACTGGATCTTAGCAATAATGGCTTATCAACAAAAGCTGCAGAAATGTTGTACACTGCATGGTCGAGTTTAAGACCTAGTTTTGTTGAGAGGCATATTGAGGAGCAGACAATCCATTTATTTGTGAAGGGAAATGAGTGTTGCAATGTGAAACCTTGCTGTAAGACAAATTAGTTCCCCTTCCTCCTCGCCCTTGGAGTTTCTTCCAAAGGAATTCAGATTCACAGAAAGCAGTTATCCATAAGTTATTGAGAATTGTGTACAGTGTCCTTACTACCATATGGTGCATTGTCAGTTAATGTAACTGAGGTTCACTTCTGTATAGTACCTACTACACATGTTTGATTTATAAATTATTATTATTATTATTTTTTTGGTGAAAGAGAAGATAACATAAACTAAGAAGAAATAGCAGAACCAGAACATAGTCTGTTAAAGCACAGACCATTGATGTCCTGTTCAAAAAACACAAAAACGTCCACAGGCGGACTTTCAAAAATTTTAAAATCTAAGTCTTGATTAGCACCTAACCTTGCAAGAGCATCTACACATTGATTCGACTGGCGGAAGTAGTGTCTAAATTGCACCTGCTCAAACTTGGAGATGAGCATCCTGCAGTCATCCAAGATGGGAGAAATCACATCATTGCCATAACCCGATTTGCAAAAAATCTCCACAATGGATTTAGCATCCATTTCTACAATGAGTAGGGGATATTCAAGTTACTACACAGCACTAATCCATCCCTTAATCCCCATAATTCAGTCACAAAGCTATTCGTGGTCCCTATATGCCTTGAAAACCCAAAAATCCACTCCCTATGACTGTCACGCACAACTCCACAGCTAGCCAAGTCTGTATTGAGTATCGCACACCCATCCGTATTTAACTTGATCCATCCCTCAGAAGGCTTCTCCCAACGACACACAACTACCACCCTTGGCACAGGACATCTTGGAGAGCTAGCACAGTACATGAACTCAGTGCACAGATTCTCAATATCAGTCAACAGCTTTGGATTCTGAGCCTTACTAGAGAATGCCATCTGATTTCTATCTTTCCATATCATCCAAATAGCAAAGGAAAATAGCATACTCCAATGATTTCTTCCATACATCGGCCTGCTACCCTTACTCCCATTCATTGTTAACCACTCCTGAAGATCGCTACTCCAAAAGGCTTGATTTGTGTACCTAACACCCAGTTGCAACCAGACAGCCCTAACACGAGCACAATCTCGAAGAGCATGTAAGATTGATTCCTTATCTTCTTGGCAAATAGGGCATAAATCATCAGCCCCCATCCCCTTCCTAACAAGGCAGCCTTTAACACCAATACTATCATGCACATATCTCCAAATAAAGGTTTTAATTCTAGGTAAGGTATTAATTTTCCAGATCCACCCTGTAGACAAATTAGGCATATAACTAGTATGTTCAGCCAATTTATAAGCACTTTTAACATTGAACCCATCTCTGGTACTACCAACCCAGACTAATCTGTCAGTCCCTCTGCTTGTGATAGACACCGGAGTAGCTAGGATCAAGTTCTTAATATCCACAGGCAGAACAAAAGGAATACGATCCCAATCCCAACCCGAGTCAATCAAAACATCCTTGATCTCAAGTGATTTAGCTTCACGGGTCAACGGACCTAGGACCCTATGACGAATGGGACCCCTTTTGATCCAATTCCCATACCAAAAACTTTGATTACTATCTCTACCCACCAGCCACATACTACCTTTATTGAACACCTCCCTACCTCTCTTCATAGCTGTCTAAACCTGAGAGCACAGAAGACTATCTGCATTTATGGCCCTAGCCCTCCTACTAGAACAATATTTTTGCTTTAAAACCCTTGCCCACAACATATCTTGCTTTGTGTGCAACCTCCAATTCAGTTTTGCAAGGAGAGCAATGTTCCTCCTTGTCGTTTGAAGACTGAGACCTCCTTCCTCCTTAGCTCTAGTAACTTTTTGCCATCCAACCCAGTGCATCTTTCTTTGATTCTCCGTTGTACCCCACAAAAAATTTTTGTTCACCCGGTCTATACCATCCAAAACTCTTCTCGGAAGAGCAGCACACTGCATTACATAGGAAGGAATAGCCGCTAAGGAAGCTTGAATAAGCACTGCATGCCCCGCCAAAGAAAGCAAATTTGCTTTCCAACTCGCTAATTTCTGTTTTACTTTGTCAAGAATAAAATTATACTCTCGAGAAGATATGCCCGACTGTCTAATAGGGATGCCCAAATACTTTCCTAGATAGGGAGTAGAGGCGAAGATTTATAAATTATTTAATGTTTGGTTATGGTGGTTTCTTTATGTCGTGATACCATGGAACTAACAGAAAGGTATAGGCGCATGGCAGTTAAGTTCGAATGAAATTGAATGAATCAGGGCTTGTTTTTTATTTTATTTTTTTTCAATACTTTATTGAGTATTGACTTAAATATGAATGTCAACTTGGCTAGCACTCTGTTGTCTATATGTAATGTTGCAGGTTCTCCACTTTCCTGAGGGTAAAATTTAGGTACACTTTCTTAGGTATTGGTTTCAAAGTTCTTCAATTAAATTCAACCTCCTAGTTAGTTGCATTGAACTTAATTGTTGTTTGAAAAAATAATATTATAAGTTCTTTATAGGGGTGAAGTTTGTGTCCAATGCCTTTTGCACTGAACATAAGCTGTATCCCTTTATAGTCAATTCAACCATGTATTTGAATTTAATTGAGAAATTTAATTTATAACACATAAGAACTGTTTGCATATCTTGTATATTTGTGTACAACATTGGGCATTTGTAGCATTCCTAGTTAAACCATTTGTTAGGCCTTTAACATGGTATTTTTGTTTTTTGTTATAACTTCTAGTATTGAATAATGCCGAAAGTGAGAAATTGCATTGCTATAAACAAATGGCTATACTTTACAAAAAAATAAATCTCCATTGCTTAATGATTTATAAAATTAGAAGTCCTAATAACCCTACCAAGTGGAGTTCCCCCGAGAATATACGTCAATCTACAACAACTCGGTTTTGATTTAGACAAAAAGAATTAAATTGGATTTGATTGAATTGGCAAACTCTTTCAATCTTCTTCCTGTCTGTTGAACATTGACAGCATTTGTCTGGTCTCCTATGATGGCTGTTATTCTGAGGAAAGCATCCTTCCTCATTGCAAGCTCAACCATCAAAGGTGGCCACTGAACCCCCTCCATGATGTCAAAATCAATGATATGGACCTCATGATCGCCTTGTATAGCCTCAAGGATCGCTTGGTTGGCTGTGAAATGCGCAAACTTTACATAAGGAGAGAGTTCTTGAAGCATCTGAAAGGCAAAAATAGTGTTGTGTTCAGCTACTGGCTCATTCTTCATTTGAAGAGAAGTATTGCTCTTGTAATTCAGACCTTGAGTGAAGAAAAGAGCCAACCTCTTGAATGAATCATCTCCATTCTCTGTATTACTTAAGAGATCGTTAAGCTTCTCAACAGTAGCTGAAGCAAGATACCAGTTCTGTGCTTCAACAGCGTCAGCTCCCATCAATAATAGATCAGTCAAGCTGCTTTCTTGCATCAGCTCTTCTTGAATTCCGTTTATGGGAGAACTCCCTTCTGTTGATGCACTCATGTTTTCTTGATTCATTTCGACAGATGATCCGATTTCTACAACACCCTCAGGAGTACCCATTATTGTATCTTGACTGATGGAATCAAAGTCCATGACCCCCGCCTCTAGTTGAACTTGGAGCAATCTTTCTATGCACTCGTCATCTATTGCACCATCTCGGTTGGTGTTGACGTTTGGGGAGAACTTATCTTCTCTTTGCAAGGAGAAAGCTGTTTCTGAGCTACATTCCTGGAGTTTTTCAATGCAACTAGAGTTGAAGTAATCAATTGAATTCATGGGATATGATTAAACTTACTAAGAATCTATCTAAAACTTTGATGGCTAAAGCCAAGGATTTGTACTTATATAGTGCCAGATTTCAGGAGGAGAAGATAGGAAGAAATAAAATGGGCCTGTCACCTTGTTGGTTGAACCTTCAAATTGTAATAAAAATAGTTTCTTACAGTTATCAACCGTACTATCCTATCATAAAACTACTTGGAAATGTTAATATGTCATCCAATGTAGCTAACACTAATTGAAGCCTTTGAAGGAGAAAGCAATCTTGTCGTCTTGAGCCTTCTGGAATATCCACAGCATATTGCAAATTATTATCAAGCCATAGTTATCCAATGTCATAAACATTTCATCAATCAAGTTTACTAATTTTTGTACATGTGATTTCTTTATTAAGTTGTGAGAATCACATGGATATTGTATGATTATCAATCTAGCTTCTTGAAGATGTTTAAAAATCGTATGAATAACTAGGATGCATCATACAAATTGTTTTGAACTGGTGAATCGTTACATTTCATGTGATACAATTGGCTTTCTACTAAACTACATATAAAAGATGTGTATATATATTAAGTTGGCATTACTAAGACAATACAATCTTTTAGGGCTGAAAAAAATTTGTTACAGCTGCCTGCTTAAACAAAAGCCATCCCAAATTTTTTTTTCTCCCCTCTCCAGCTCTTTTATCTTTTTATTGTTACTCTTTTTCCACTATAGTTTTTGTTCTACTTCTCTCTCCCGCTCTCTCTCTCATGGATTATGGAGGTAAATCTCATCCTTAAAGGGGAGCCGGGTCCGAACTTGAACTCATCCTTTTGGGAGAGTTATAAATGCCACTAGGCCTGGCTTTTTGAGGATTGAACCTCAATTTAAAATATTAAAAAACAAAAAAGCTTTCCATAGTTATTTATTTTCATTAATTATGTATGTGATTTGTGGAGCTTTTTTAGTGTGTGATTATCAGATGTTAGTGCATGCCATTTTTTTTATATAATTATATGCTTGTTTTATAGCATATTCTATTTAGTTCGATAACGAAGACTATAAGATTAGCTCAATTATTACTCTTATAGTTGAATAAAAGATTTAGAGTTCAATTTTCATTTACATCACAAATTGGTTGGTGTCTTAATCTATATATATATATATATATATATCTAAAAGCTAAAGCGTAGCATTTATTATTACAACGCTCTTGTTGCGCCACATCAGTGGCCACATCATTATTTTATTTTTTTGGTTTTCCATCTTTATTGATTGTCTATTGCAAAATTAATTCTTTGTGGCCAAATGTAATGCACTACACGTCATCATAAATTTTAATTGTTTATTGTCTATATTGAAAGCTCCTTTCAAAATTGAGTGTCATTTTTTTTCCATCATATTCCTTATAAATATATGTATGTGTGTATATATACACATACACACAAAAAATACATTTTGCTACTCAATCATTGAGCCACATCATCCACTTATTTTTTTTATCACTTATTTTATTTTTCAAACTTTTCTTCTCACTACTATCTACAAAAAACAAAAACAAAAACCTCTTCTTCTCCCTATTAGTCTACACCTACGGTTACACTTCCTTCAACCTTTCCTTTCCTTCTTTGTCTCTTTACCTCTCCCACTACTCTTTACTTTATCGTTACACTTCCTTCATTATTTTTCATAACTTGACTCTTCTTCTTTCCATTTTATTTGTACACATTTACAGTTACACTTCCTCCTACCTTCTCTTCTCTCTTTCAGTCTTTGCCTCTTTACCTCCCCCACTACTCTCTACTTCACCGTTACACTTCCTTCATCATTTTTTTTTTCTCTTTTTATAACTTACTCTTCTTCTTCCCATTTTATTTGTATAAATTTAATATCATTTCTCCCATTCAATCTATATTTTTATCACACAAAAACTGTGAGTACTCTCTCTCTCTCTCAATGAATTTTTGTTCTTTTTTATAACTCTAATGAGTTTTGATTACATGATATCTTCTTATTCTTTAAGAGATTTGAAACTTATAAATTTTAGTTGTATATTAGGTTAATATAACACACTATAACAAAAATTAGAAAGATATGGTTCACTTTAAAAAAATATTAATCAAACATACAAAAAATAATAGAATGATATATTTGTAGAGATAAAAAGATAAAAAATACTTATAGAAATATTTTTAAAAAATTGACAATACTTGAAATAAGTGTTACTTTTTATATATTACACCCTATTATATAATATTTATATATATTCTCACGCATTGCGTGGATCTGCAGCTAGTTTGATAATAAAGAGCAAGCATCAGAAGCTAATGTCATAAATTATAACTTTATAAAAAAGGAGAAAAAAAAGAGGAAGATTATTTTTATTATATATCATGATTTTTCACTTTTTGTAGGCAATCCAATTAAATGTAAAATGTGAAATATATCTATGTGTTGCTTTGTTACTTTAAAAATATAATTTATTAAATTATCAATTCTGCAAATATATTATCATCTAACTTATTTAGATAAATTTCTTAAGTATTGTTGCATTATGTAATGATAAAACATGTAATTAATTGATTACATTCCAAGTCAATAACAAATATATATCTTTTATATATATATATATATATATATATATTATTTTTTCTAAAAAATTTTATAAGCATTATGGTGTCTCACAATATATGAGACAATATCTCCCTCCCTTTCCTTTTATCCAAATTGGCCATAAATGGCGATTACGATGCAAATGAATATAATCCATAAACCAACAGATTGGACACGGAAAATATAAAATGGAAGACAGCAAAGTTTGATGATATCAAGAGAATATGCTGCTTGCATGACCCATGGATGACGATCTTTGGTCAGAGTAGTTCAAATTAAATTTGGCCTTTCTATTGATATTTTAGGTGTTCTAGATGGAAGGCAAAAAAAAAAGAAAAAGAAAAAAAAAAAAATGATGAAACTAGAAAGAGGCCAGAAGCATTGAACTAGTAATGGGCAATGGCGCACACGAACAACTCTATTTGTTGTGATTGCACATTTTTAGAATATCCTTTGGCTGCCGTAATTGTGGAACTTGTTTAATTACTACTCCCTCCGTCCCATTTTTTTTGTCCTCTATTCCATTTTGAGATGTTCCAAAATATTGTCCTATTTCTAAAAATAAAAGTCATTAATTTACTAATGTTCCTATTATACCCCTATTAATTTACTTATTCAATTTTTTGATAATTTTTTTTAAGGGTTGTTTTAGAAATTTATACATTTTTAAAAGGTAGATAAGACAATAAATGATGTTCTCTTAAAAAGTTTGACTTTTCAAACAGGACAAAAAAAATGGGACGGAGGGAGTATAATCATTTTGTCATTAATGGGGAATTATTTGTCCCATTAACTTCTTAGAGTACATGAATGTTGAAACAAGAGACTATAAAAACGACAACCATTGAAGCAGATCATTAAAAAAATCAAAGTAAAACAATAGAAGAGTGAAGATTGGAAGGTTAAATTTAATATTGCATAATGTAGTGACAACTTATCTTATCATATTCCAAATGCAAGCCTCAGCTCAGGAGATAATAATAATAATAAGTCAACAACACACCATATTCGTCCATGACTCATTAAATTTTGGCTAAATATGTCATTTGGATAAATGATATTTTCTGCTCAGAGTTCTTCACAAATAGTAGGCATTCTAAGTCTCTGAATGATGTAACATAACTAGTGACGTGTACCAAGACAAAACAGTGTGTCCAAAAGTTGAAGCTGTATTTGTTCCCAAACCCTAAACATGAATGAAACAATCGACCATATGGTTTAATCTACCTTTATTTTGTAGCAGTTAATTGGGACGAAATTTTTGTTATGTGCCGGGTTCAGGTGCCCATGTATCTTATATAGTATGTGATTAACCTTAACTTGATCACCACTTCCTACGCTATGCTCCACCTACCACCCCACCCCATTCTTGAATACTCCTTGTGTACGATGTATTCGTAAAAACTTCAATTCTACGTAATGATTTTTTGATGGTTAAGCCCTCATTGCAGTTTTTTTTTAATGTGGAATGGTTGTTCCATTGGTTTTCCTTGCATAGCCATATTAGGTGTTCCATTGTCTTTTTATTTATGCAATATTGTCCGTACCAACCAAGCCTTCAGCATAATTGGGCTAATTAGTCAACTTGACTTAAAATTGGCAATTTGTCCGGGCCTAACATACCTGCATATTGGACACTGCAAATATAAAATGAAGGACATGATATCAAGAGAATATGCTGCTTGCATGGCACGTGGATGACGATCGATCTTTGGCAGAGTAATTCCAATTAAATTTGGCATCTCTCTGTTGATATTAAGTGTTATAGATGGAAAGCAACAAAATTAATTTGATGAAACTAGCTTTAGGGCAGAAGCATAGAACTAGCAGTAATGGTACACTGTACACAAACTGCTCTATCAGTTGTAATTTTTTTTTTTTAATGAAAAAAGAACTTTATTATTAAAGCCAAAGATGGCAGAAACTACAACAGAAACAACCCTCAACCAGGGAGATGTTCCTCCAAAATAATCTTTAAAAAATCAGCAGGTGCATAATTAAGATTAAAACACCTTGCACAAGCAAATCTAAGGGACCACTTAGCAAAGACTCTGCAGCTTAGCATCAACATACTTCAATCAGTAATTCAATTTGGGATTTCTCAAAGCATCCATGCAACTTTTGGAATCCCCTTCTATCATTTCTCCCTGCAAATTATGCCCAAACATTAAATTTACAAAGCCCCTGGGATGACTATGCTAGCTAGTCCCTTTGTATACCGATCAATGCCCAAAAAATAATTTTTTCAAACCTGTACAAAAATGATCATAATCCAGATCTTTGCCCTCATGTAGAGCTTGATTTTTACATCTCTACACAAGATCCAGAACTAAAGCACCATATAACCAAAAAAAAAAAAAAAAAATTCAGAATATCCTTTGGCCGCCAAAGTTGTGGGACTTGTTTACCATAATCGTTCTGTCACAAATGGGGAATTATTTGTCCCTTAACTTCTTCACATGAGTGGAGTTGTGGTGTGATTTTGTATTAGAACTCATTTTTCCTTTCCCTCATGTGTGTGTGTTTGTTTCTAAAAAAAATAGAATGAGTTATTGTCTCATATTACTTAAAAAAGTGAGTTATGTGTAGTATAATTGCTCCATTTTCCCTTAAAAGTTACCATGATTTTTGAGTGGAGTTGTAACGTACTTTGTGTTAGAACCCCTTTCCTTCTTTCTTGTGTGTGTTTGTTTCTTAAAAAAAAAAACTTCTTTGCATGAGTCTTGAAACTGTTAGGTTTTGAGTTTGTAGCGTTGGCAAACTATGACAAAAAAGTAAGTATTATTGAGTTAGAATGGTGTACATTCAAGTCCAAGATAAAAAACTCAAGTTCAGGATGAAAAAAGTGAGTTGCAATTTGGTTCTCTCGATTTCTCTTGATTCGTCTCGATTGCTGTTAGATTGCTACTCGATTGCTGTTTGATCAATTGAAAGTTGCATATTAGCAAAAAATCGGCAAACGTAAAAAGGCCATAATTTGTCTGTTTGAAGCCCAAATCGCGATCTGTTTTTTCCAGTATTTAAAGGACATTATAAGCTAACGCTAAAAGGGGGTTTTTAGAGAGAGAAGAGTGCATCTTGTGCCTCCAATTGTAGATCTAGGATTTTTGTACCCAAAGCTTTCTAAAGTCTTTTACTGGCAATATTCCTTGAAGAATCTCAAGATCCTGTATTGTAGAAGTTGCTGCATACAAGATTAACTACTGATGGTAATCTGAAACCTTTGAGTGGGATCTCAAAGTCACAAGTGTGGGAGTTTGTGCTCAGTAAATCCAAGATAAAAGAGTCCATGATGTCGAAGTTGCACGTGGTTGTGTTAATAAGTTCTACATGAGGTAGCTTTAGATTTAGGGGTTAAATCTATTGTAATCTTCCATTCTATCATAGTGGATTTGTTTACCTTGAGGATAGTTAGGTCAAATTCTCCCTAAGTTTTTATTTTGAAACGGTTCGTTTCATTGATTTTTCTGGGTGATCATATCTGTGTGTTATTTACTTTTCCAGTGTTTGCATGATATGATTTATTACTGTTTAAACTAAATTTGAATAATAAACCTAAGTATCAACTTGCCTAATTCATTAGGTTAATCTTTGTGTTTAGGGGTCTAAACAAACAATCAGAAATAATAGACTATAAGAACGACAACTAGTAGATCATTAAAAAAAAAAAAAAAACCATAGAACTATAGAAGTATGAAGACAATCATTCGATCATTATAAAAAGAATATCAATAACAATAGAAGTACGAAGACCAAAAAGTATAGTTTTAATCCTTGCATAATGCAACTGACAACTTATCAAGTCATGTTCCAACAGCAAGCATTAGCTTTTGAGATAATTAGTCGCTAACCCGTGCGATGCACGGGAAAGTTTTACAAAAGATAGATATATATATATATATATATATATATATTATGATACATATTTAAATAATATGCATTTACAAAATTTACAATAATCATATTTCTCAAGTTCAAACTCATGCAATAATAAAAACACTAAATAAGAAATGTTGTATTAAAAAACAAATATGACAAAAACCCCAAAACCAAAAATACAAACCCACTTTTGAGAAAGCCAAGAACTATTTGAAGAAATGGAACAATTAGGACATATGTCACGTGAAGAAACTCTCACTGTCAAACTATTGAATTCCATTAAGCAGAAACATATAAAGCAAAGAAGTTAATATTATCATATTGTTATGAGAAGATAAATTTAGTATTTGTGCACATAAAAAAAAACCTCATGGCTCTCAATAAATTAAGATGCAATTTTTGTAACACCAAATGAGGAAAGGGTCTACACTACCCAATCAAATGAGGAAGCAATCTTTGTAACATCAAATGTGGAAAGGGTGTTCATTGCCAAATCTAGAATGCAAATCTGATTTTCTCATCAATACTTAATAGTCATGAAATTAATTGAAAAATAAAAAACCTTAGTATGTAGTAAACATACCCACAAAGTGAGCCTTGTATCAAAATTGAAAACCAATACATGAAATCTACCTCAATTTTGGACCCCTAAAGTCACCAATAAATAAATAAGGAAAAAAAAAAAAAAACAAATGTAATGCAAGAATGAATGAATGATATAAGAAATTAAATCATTTAGCATATTTTTAGTGTACTTCCAAATACATGTGACCAAATCTAATTCACCTTATTCACCCCTAATGAAAATAAAAGTAGAAAAGTTTTGCAATTTTGTTGACCGTAAGTTCTAGGTATTTCTGATTTAGAAAGGTATATGTTTTAAACAATGCTTGTATAGAATTCATGGTAAATGCTAAATGGCCTACTATTAAAAACATCTTCCTCTTTGTCTTAATCTAAACTGAATTTTTAATTTGAAACCAAAGCTTGTCAATAAAAGAACTATAACTACAAAGAATTAATACCATGACCAACTCTCACATGTTGTAGAAAGCTAATCAATTAATTGTCAAGATGTACCAACTATTAGAAAAATTAGTCCAATCATAGCACAACCAAATATCGATAAATGTTATCAAAAGCTTATCATTAAAACAATTAGAAAGACACATTCATTATCGATTCGTCAAGTTCCACAGTCATGTATATATGGTCATGTGATTGATAATGGATCATTAGTATGAAGGAAACTGCATTGTAAATTATAATCAACCATGAATGAGTTCTAGGACAACGTTAAAAATATAATTTGTATTTGGCGACTTATAAATTGTAATTCATGAACTTAAGGTTTTGACATTTACAATGCATTAGATCAAGACAACCCCATGCACTGTCTTCAAGAAATGGACCAAAACCCAAACTCCACCCTACAGCAAATACAGTAGGCTAGACATGTAGTTTACATGAATTACATAAAAGTAAGAATAACCTATCTCTCTTTTTTGGGGGCTGCAAAACACTGTAACATGCGCATGGTTTGTAATCTTGGTTTCCAACTTACAAACCCTAAAGGTGTGCCAATAATAATAATAATTATTATTATTATTATTAAAATATATTCATGTCAAGAGCCTTGTAACTCAAATGTTCGTATTTTTAATGGATATATTTATCATAGTTTAAATTTCATCTCCTCTAAAGTCTCTAATGATTGAATATGAGATATGGAGTTCAATTCCTGCCTATACCAAAAACTTATTAGTGTGCTATCATCATGAGTGAACGACATATATTGAAATTCTTTTAAAAAGGAAAAAAAAAATCAAATTATCTATGATTCATTCATTTATGGCTAAATATGATCTTGATAAGTTATATTTCTCAATTCTCACTCTAATTATGAGGTCAGTTATAACATCTAACTAAAAGGTTAGTTGCAATCTCCCTTTACCATTAAAGTTTCTTCAATCTTCAATATACTTACTGTTAAAATTCACGTACTTATCTTCAATTTCCATAATTAAGTATAGCTTATCACTCATCTTGACATAAAATGAAAGTAGGGGAAAAGAATTAATATACCCATCAACTTCTTTTCGTTTATCTCTTATTTCCTTCAATTTTTTTTTTTCATATTTTATTATTTTATTTTTTCTATGATCGCGTTGTAACTTGTAAGTATCTAACACCAACGCCAACGCAAGGCTACTATCTCTTACAGCAAAATCCCTAATTTGTGGGTATGGATCACTAGAGTAATATGAAAGTACACCTAATGGGTCCCTAGAAGAATCTATTAGTGCCCCTAAGCAAGCAAAAAGGAAGGCGATGGAAGGAGAAGTGTGCCTAATTTCAGAGTAATCCACCATTAAGGAAAGTAACACAACTCAAAAAGGAAATGGGAGCACAAATGAAGGGAATACAGTAAAACTCAGAAAGGAAAAAGGCGTAAATAGGGGGCGTACCTGGAAATAAGGAAGGAAATTGAGAAGACAAAGAGCAAAGTGCGCAACTGTGAAGTCAGAAAAACCAAACGTAGAAAGAAAATGAAGAAATGAGAAAGGAATGGCAAGGGTTAAAAAGGTTTGCCTTAAAAAGTGCGGGAAATCTGAAAAGGTTTCACTGAAAACGAGATCATTCAGCCAGTCAGAGTAGGACACGTGGCCACGATGCGTGCCATGCTACCATAGAGCAATTAATACAAAGAGTAGAACCCCAAGCGTCCCAACTGGAAAAAAAAAAAAAAAAAAATCCTTATATTCCTATGACCATCCAAACTATGGACGACCATCCCGATCATATCTTCGTCCATAGAGAAAATAGTGGACGAGGGTAACTCCAACGTTCCTCCAATTATTGGCGACTGTCAAGCGAGGACGAATTCATCCGTCTTCAATTATTGATGAAGCGTTACAAAACAATGATGAGCCTCCTTACCGTTGGAGAAATATCTCACCATTAACACCCTGCAGAGATGTTTTCAATACAGGAATGAAGCCACAATTTAGGCAGCACTAACGGCTAGGAGGAAGCACCTATATATACCAACCCATAAGACCTGACCAAAGGTACACAGATTCTAGTTCACACATATTGATATCCTAATACTTCTCTTTCTAGCCATTCTAACTTTAGCATTGGAGACTCTGTGGCAGGCATCACACCAGTGACCCCCCCTATCTCTTTTTCATTGTCTATTTTCTCAGGATCAAGTTGACTGTGGATGACTCCACTCAAGACGATCATTTCAACTGACGATCCGAGCATCATCAAATTTAAATGTATTTGGTTAATTCTTTTTAATGTTTTTTTTTGGGACTTAATTGTATTTGGAGTAGAATGTACTTGAGCCCCTTTCCTTTTTCTGAAAGCTGCATTCAGAGTTATCTCACAACCTTTATATGAAGCCAGAATGAGAGTGTGGACTTGGCAAGTTGCAATCATCTAGGTCACAACAAAGTTGCAAGTTGCACGACTATTGTACTCTGTTCTCTGAACATTTTCTGTCCACTGTGCTATTGCCAGCACATACACTGTGTGCTGTTGATCGAGGTTGAGTCTTCATATAAGAAAAAAAAGAGGAAGAAATATTAAATTATGTTTCCCGAAAATGTCAAAAATATGAAATGCCCTAACAATTGCCAGATTCTTTTCTAGTTGTTTCTTATCCTGTCCTCCGTATGCATTGGGTCGTGAAAATCATGCACACACCATAGTATGGCAATTTGGTCTTGTACAATGTACATTGCAATCAGATTAGGCAGTAAGTTAACCAAAATCAACAAAACTTGGTTCCACAAAAAACATGCCTATAATGTATCACCTGTTGCAATTCAGCAATTGCATTATTGCAAGGAAACTCAATTACACCACTCATTGTTCACGAAAAAAAAAAACCTTTTGGTCCAAAACTTTAAAAATGACCTATTACTTATGTGCAATACTAATACCTAACAAATAAACTAACCTAAAAAAATAGAAGAAGAGGTAGCATATAATTTTATTTGTACAGAGTTATTAAAAGGTTTTTTCTGTTCATAATGTTTCAATATTTCCATAAACAATGTGACTCGAGATTTGCAAAATCATTTGATTTATACAAACATTTCTTCTTGATTTTTTAAAATATATTTTTGTTACTTTAATTAATAGTAACACGGACAAAAATAATTTGACAAATTTATGCTTTTAATTGATTTTTTAAATATAAAAAAAACAAATAGTTTAATTTGAAACCATTCTAATTGATAATAATTATGTAATTTACCCAAGTATCTAATAAAAAGCAGTCACTTGACAAAAGAATTATGTTAGTCACTCACCTAGGTAGAAGACAATCACTTGACATAATTATTGTCTGTAATGTTCGACTTTTATTATCTAATAATATAAAATGTGTGTCTTGCTTAAAAAGATTCTTTAGGTATATTTGAATACTGCTTATTTTACTGAAACTGAAAAATTATTGATGAAAGTAGATGAAGGTAAAAGTGAGTTGAAATAGTACAGTACGGCTCATGAATAGTGTCAAAAAGTGCAGTGGGCTCATAAATAGTAGCAAAAATAAGCTGAATAATGAAATAATTTTAATTTTTCATTTCAATCCAAATGCACACTTCATGTAACTAAAAAAAAAAAAAAAGAAAATTCCAAAAATACATTATGTGAGAAGTCCCAAATCTGAAATCAAATTGCTTTTAGTACAAACAAGTGGTGGTACTTGAACAAAAAATCCACATCAACATTTTTTAATCATTCATAAAATAAGTGCTAATCACCATATATTTCGACTTTCCCATGCATATATACGTCGATCTACGACAACCTTGCATTGATTTGGACAAAAGAATTCAATTGGGTTTGATCTTGATCACCTTGCTTTAGTTTTTGGTACCCAGATGGATGTTTTCACAGGCCTTGTCTTCCGTCTCAAAGCCAACATGCACTTCTCAAGTTGCATTAATCAATATCACCTCCAAACAAGCTGCCCACTTAATTCTCCTACAACTTATTTCTCTAGATGCATTATACGTCGGTGTAATTCTCCTAAATCCCTTTCTCCTTTTTCTCACAAGGGAACTTCCTCAAACTATCTAAAATCCTAATCCCAGCAACTCCTCTATTAGCCTTAAACCCCATTTTATATCCACCACAAAAGCAGCTCACCACTCCAGTGAGTTAGTAATTGCAGTGAATTTCTGGAGGGGCTTCACAGAGGAACTCTACAAAGTACATAGATCGGATTCTGGCAAAATCGAACAATTCTTCTTGGACTAATATTACAATTTTAAGGTTAGTTTGAACATACCCTACACCCAGGAAACTTTTGACCAATGGAAAACTTCTGCTATGTGAAGCTGGTCAATCATACAATTGGCTATCAAAGAAAGTAAATGCTATCCTTTCACAATCTTCTTCTTTGACCATCACCATCCCCATTGCAACCTCAGCCATCAAAGGTGGCCATTGGACCCCCTCCACGATGTCAAAATGAATGAATGAACCTCATGATCGCCATGTGTGGCCTCAAGGATCACTTGGATGGCTGTGATAATTTTACATAAGGTGAGACTTCCTTCAGCATCTGAAAGTTTGTGTGTTCAGCTACTGACTCGTGCTTCATTTGGAGAGCAGTAATGCTCTTGTAATTCAGGCCTTGAGTGAAGATAATAGCCAACCCTCTTTCTTTCTTCGTAAGTAAAAACTGTAAAATTAGCCAACCTCTTGAACGAATAATCTATTCTCCATTCTCTATGTTAGTTAAGAGATAGTTAAGCTTCTCAACAGTGTCTGAAGCAAAAGAGCAGCCAGTTCTCTTCAACAGCTTCAGATCCCATCAGTAATAGATCAGTCAGGCTGCTTTCTTGCATCAGTTCTTCTTGAATTCCCATAAAGGGAAAACTTCCTTACGTACATGACCCCCACATTTTCTTGATTCATTTCAAGACATGATCCAATTTCTACAACACTCTCAAGAGTACCCCCAATTCTGTATCTTGATTGATGGAATCATAGTACATGACATGAACCCTGGCTCTAGTTGGAGCAATCCTTCTATGCACTTGTCATTTCTATGCTACGGCACAATCAGAACGCTGATAGAGATTCTGTAACTTTAAGGGCTAATAAAATCAACTCATCAAGTCATCCCTAAAGAGATGTGACTCAAAACACCCCTAGGAGATCTACTTCCCTATAAAACCATTTTATGCACCAAGAGAGTTTGACTGAAATATAAAGCATTACTTACATTTCTTGATTGGCAGTATGTAGAACAAACCTTGTAAAGCAACTCGCATTGGGATCAGGCCACCCCTGGCTTATAGATGCTACTAAATGAGCATGATAGAAAAACCACAGTAATAAAAACAAAAGAAAAGCATAATCCATTAGGCAAACTATTATGTATTATACAATATGAATATTCAGTATAGTCTGTGTATTTCCGTATAAGTAATTATGCCAAACCTTTCTATTTAGTTATCAAGTTTTAAGCATAAACTTAATATAAAATATAACCACATATGTACAAGAGAGAAAATCGGCACCAATAAACACATTCTTCAGAACCAAAACGCTGTACATGTCCAAAGGATTTAATATCAACATGGGTTAAAATCCAGGTATAACTCTGCCAGAAAATTCTGCTGTCCAGTGTAATTGGATTAAGTGCATGATTTACTGCCTTGCTTAAGCAACAATTTCTTCATCTCTCTATAACCCTGGAGCTCTTCCAATGCATCAGCTGTTGTCTTCAACCTAACAAGCCCAGATGATGTGACGCTTGCAGAAATTGCATTCTGCGCAGCAGGACGGGGTTCCTGGATGCTGCTACTCCATATTTCAGACCCAGAGGCTTGTGGCACATTTACTGAATTGGAAAATTCTGGGCAAAGAGGTGGAGCTTTCTTCAACATGCGTACAAGATCACCAACAGCAGCATCTTGGGATATATGTCCTTTCTGATCAAAAGAACCTGGTCTGAGAGATATGCACAGGTCAGTTTTTATTCACGACAACACAATCAGAAAACCTGAAAGTACAATTTTTATTTCACAAGTAAATCAATCCGATCTAAAAGAAAGGCAGAGAAGATTCTCCTCTATGATAATGGAGATACTTATATCATAGATGATGGTGCTGAAGTATAAAGGTAGTAGAGACTTCACTCACTAGAAAATCAGCAAACTAAAAAACTAATCACTATATCATATAAGGACTCCAGTATTAAAAATTATGGACTAATTTTTCCTGCATAACTAATTTTTGTAAACCATTCACTTGTTTTCAGACATTAGAGTTTTATGACCAAGAGCCTTACAAACCCATATTTGAAGCATCCAAATTTCTGCATTCAAAATAAAAATAAAATAATTAGAAAAATGTCCCTCCATACTTCTAGTCCAAGATTTTTTTTGCCATAAAAAATAACTTAGCAAGAAAGATTAGAGATATCTACTCAGGTTAACAGATACACAAAAGCCACAAAAATCTTGTCTCATAACAATGATGAAGAATTCTGGTGACTACAAAACAATGATGTCTACCACACCTTCAAGCCAAGGCTAGGGAAATTAATACCCATTATGGCAAATGCAAAAGGGTTATTGGTAGTTTGGTACCAATTGTGGTTGTTGGAAGCAAAGGTGAGGTAGCAATAAAGCCTTGCTTTTCACTAATTTCATTGATGATGACACAGTAAACACTATATTTCTCTCAATTGATCAGTGAAAAAGGTTTTAGACCATCAGGTTTCATGAAGAAATATCCATATTCTTCAAATAAGCACACTGAAATATGGGTAAGAACTGGATCATTATAATATTTGTGGCACAATTAATATTAGATTGCTTGAAGGCCTGTGGCATAATCTGGGTAATTGCTTCAGAATGCAAGGGACTTTTTTGTGATAAGTGAGAATGCAAGGGATAATTAATGAAAACCACAAGCTGCTCAGTGAAATCTCCCAAATAAATAAATAAATAAATAAATATATATATATATATATATTTTTAATTAAAATACTACTAATATGAATGCACAAGCTAATATGAATGCACAAGCTAATACCATTAAATAAAAATAAAAATAAAAATAAAAAAAGACACACAAAAGGAAAAGGATGATGACAACATACGCAGGTGCATTACGATAAGACTAGTGAGAAACTACAAGCAGTTAAAAATGCTT
Organism: Quercus glauca; assembly: GCA_023736055.1. Taxonomy (NCBI): domain Eukaryota; kingdom Viridiplantae; phylum Streptophyta; class Magnoliopsida; order Fagales; family Fagaceae; genus Quercus; species Quercus glauca. The sequence goes on from CM043320.1 coordinate 29,543,519, forward strand.
CCTAACAGCATTTCTAATATAGAAAAATTCAAGCTTAACCAACCATTGTAATTCTCTAATGACAATCAAAATGTTCTCCGCGAAGTTTACACCAATCACCTCCCATAAAGGATAATGTTAATGAAAACCCTTCAAGAAAATATCCAGCATTATTGATATGTAACATCTAAATGCATTTCTTTTCCCTTTTTTATTTCTTTTGTATTCTGTTCCATTTCCTTTAGGTTGGAAGACAGTATATTTATTGTTCATTGGGAGGAGGGGGATAGTATCTTGTTTAAATAAGGTTGTAGCTTTGTATAAGGTAGCATTAGAAGTATTAAATCTAACATATACGCTTGAGAAAAAAATCAGAAAAAAATAAATTCCTAGTAGACATCAGAAATCCTGTTATCGATTCTACCTTGTGTTTCAACTTCAAGGTAAACCGTTCAAAAAGCATTCAGTATTTTTCCAACCCCATTTGTTTTTTTTTTTTTTTTGGATTAAAAAAAAAAAAAATCATTAACTAAGTAGAGTATCAAACTGACACCCTGCCAACTAATATTTCCATTATATAACACTTGAGTATGATAAAATGTATTACCATATTTTCATTATATTACCACTTGAGTATGCTGCTCTTCAATTATTATCAGGCAGAAACATTTCTAATATAACCTATAATTATGCATATTTGGTACACCAGCTAGTTCAAAATGTCATGTTAATGAGGTGTGGGATATCAGTATATGATATGGCTTTAATCATTATTTGCAATCCATGCACATAGGTGCCATGAGCAGAATACCACCTTATTAAGCAGAAGAAGGAATCATGGACTCATCTTCCTCCCCAGTAAACCTATTCCTAATGCTCTACTTGTCTATGCAATCGTTGAACCTCCCTTGAGCTCAACTAATGGTCTTGCTTCTCTTCAGGCTAGCTCCATAAATTTAACATTAATCTTTCGCAATGGTAAAATCAATTCTTCCACCATCCATAGCATCTAGATCATAACTATGGTGTTTTGAGGAAACTCTTTTTTATATATAAGAAATGTTTTGAGAAATTCAGTACATCAAAATATGCCAAGATACCTCTCTGTTATTGCAAATAACTAATCATTGGTTGGGTAGTCTCATTATATACTCTAAAACAAGGGATTTATTTTTATTTTTTTGGTTTTCTTTGGCTTCTTGAAAGATTGCTGACTTCAGCTGCAGTCCTTCAACCACTTTTTAATATTAAAAAAATAAAATAAAATCATGTAACTACTGCTGAGAGCTGGGGGAGGTTAAACCCAGTGAACCAACACTCTTGGTGAAAACAAATTATCCTGCCTTTATGATTCAGAGCAAGAGGAGGTCAATGAACTCAAGCATCACCATATCATCAAGATGGACCTTACTCATCAAGAACTGAATGGCAGAAAGGCTGGGCATTCTACTTCTAAATCACAGGTCTCTTTGGAAGTCTAAGTGGTGCTTCACCAGCTTATTCATCTCTCTCAGCCTTCTAGGCTCCAGTTCCAAAGCATGAGGATTAATCTAAGTTGTTTGGTTCTGGGTTAAGGCATTTGAACCAACCTAACCCAAGAGCCAACAGTGACGTGTGATTTGGTTTCTTTTTTTGAAAAAGAAAATGCATTTAAAGTTTTTTTGTGTTAAAATTTAGTTGTTTGAATTTATTATTATTATTATTATTATTATTGGATAATTCAATAGTTGGGGAGGGGGGACTAAAACACTAAATGTCTCCGTTGGAAACATTAGAAGGTGCTAATTGAGCTGGAAAGATCCAATTGCTAATCCACGCACGTACCATTCTCTTATAAGCTAAAATAGCTAAAATAAACCATCAACATAAAAGAATTGCAAAAGGTCCATTCAAGAACTTTCATGGATTTGGTCGATTATGTTCCATTAGCCAATGTGTTGGTTCTAGGTTGATACCAAATCTCTGCAACCGTTACTTAACTACATCAGAATTAAATTAAAACAACTTTGCTGGAAACATCTAGAAATTAAGACTGGACTAACCCTCTTTAAATAAACAACAAGCAGGATTGGTTCAAACTTTTCTCAGGAAAAAGATACAGGATTGGTAGCACCAACCAAAGGTGGGGTGACATTGGAGGAAGTAAGAGAACAAAATGATAGCAAACTAATGATTAAGAAGATGAAGTAGGATGCAACGGTTAATTATTTGCTGGAAAATGCCACACCATTTGTAATGCGTGGTCTTATTCATCAGTTCCAATGGATTGCCATATTTCAATTTATTTAACTTAGATAGTTAAACTTAAGGATCTCACAAAATAAGCATCCAGGAATTTCAGTAACGTTGTAATCATTTATGTAATAATTTCGGTAATTTCAAGGAGGAAGATTTATGACTTGCAAAAGAACATTTTCCTTTTTATTGATTTTAAATGAATAATTTTAAAGTAATCTATTTTGTAAACAAAATAACAAAAATTTTGAATTTATTACACTTCAACTGATGTTTCAAGTAATATCATTGACCTCAAGTTTATTAAAATTAACAATTTACCAGTTAAGCAGTTTTCCTTAGAAAGAGAGCTAATTTACAATTCAACCTCCTAGAACTCATCTAAGTTCCTTGTCAAAACTATATGCTGATTGACTTAGGACAACTTTGGATCTGTTATCCAGGTGTTTTCTGTTTGCATAGTCGCAAGAAAAAAAAAAAAAAAAAAAAAAAAAAAAAAAAAAAAAAAAAAAGAAAGAATGAAGAATAAAAGGATAATTCTTAAATCATATTACAAATAAACAGTTTTTAGATACTCTTAGAAACAACCTTTTTCAATTGTGCTATGTTTCTATATTCTACATCTGGTTCAAGAAACCAAATCCTCTCCATGTGTAGAACAATCATTTAATTGTGTGAAGTGCCCAGTTTATGTTGTACTGACATTAAATCATATAAGAGTAGGGATGGTAACTGGGTACAGAAGGATCAGATCAAGGGTGCCTCATCCCCTCTTTCGGGAAGAAAAACCTGCATGGAGCAGGTTGGGGTTGGGACAGGTTGGAGGTAATTTGCCATCCCTAAATTGATGTGGCTTTGGCATAAATGAGGTATAGATGAAAGAGAAGGGGAAGGGACATTCAGGAGAGTCAAGAGAGAGAAAGAAAGCAAATGTTTAGGGGATGGTACTAAAATATGAACAAAAAATAAATTATAAATAGGATTTGTATAAAAGAGATTAACTTAAAATAATTGAAATATATATTTAATAAATATATACATATAGACATTCAGGGCAGGGCAAGACAGGTCGGGGCAAGCAAAACCCCTCCCCACCCCATTATCACTTTAGGCTGGGGAAAACCCATGTGGGTCAAGTGGGGCAGGGAATTTTTTGCCATCCCTATATCAGAGGTTAATGATAATTCATATGTTAGAATTTCTGGTGCTGTTATAAGTTAACTCGGGCGATTCCAAGAAGTTTTAGAAATACTGCCCCTTTTAAGCAATTAGAACACAACAAGTGTAGAAGAGATCGATTCAACGATTTTAAAGAAGATAGATGACCTCAGAATCATGCAGAGGTCCAAAAACACTAGCCACAGAAAGATAGAGATTTCATCCAACTGTAATTAAGGGAACACACAGATATACTGAACCTTAGATGATTTAGAATATAAACTGCTACCAGCAATAAAGCAGGGTTTTTTTTTTTTCATAAGCAGAGTTACATAAATGCATACAGCAATTTTCTGGTTTAAACATGTCAACCTTTCAAACTATATGAAGATGGGAGAGAAGCATATCAAAGTAAATAGTCCAATAGAAAACGAATGCTCAAAGTAGAGTTAAAAGTCTACGGATTATTAAATCTCAAAGTATAAAAAAGAAAATAAATAATACAAAAAGATATGGCTATTTGCTAGCACTTGGCATTTTCCTTCTAACCCTTCTTAAAATCTCAGATCACTTGGTGGGTTTCTTTGATACTCGCTGCCTAATACATCAAGTAAACTTGGTAGAACATATCAAAAGCTAGTGAATCAACTACGATATGAATTTCTATCAAGTTTTTACACTTACACATAAGGGCCAACTCATTTACTAAGCAATATGAAAATTCTTGCACAATGTTCTCATTTTCTATTCTGTCATTCAAAAAACATGTCCTCAAGGGGAGAACATTCCCAATTAGAACAAAGCAAGTGAAAACACTTATGATAAATATTAGCAAGCAAATCTGGTCACTAAGAAGTAGAATCCATTGAATGAATTTCAAACATTACCTGCTACCTGGATCTGTCATATCATCATCATCAACATCAAAAGGACAATCAAACTCAGGATCATCAAAATCATCTGGTAAAGACCTGCTTGAGCTTCTGGAAAATGAAATCTGCGGTGAGTCATTGGATGATATCTTCGTTCCAAAATATTTTCTGTTGTCATCCTTCCCAAGAGAGAACAACTATAGCAGATAAAAAGAAATTATAAATGAAAGAAATACATCCAACACTACAACTACTGTGATGAAATACATAGATATACCTGCTCAACTGTGGAACCAGTCTGACTTGGACCTGTAAATTTATCAGTCCTCAAAGTACCAGACCTTGTATTCTTAATGGGAGGAGACGGTGGCAAATATTGCTTGTTGGACAATGCAGGCAAACTTGAAAGCCTAGTAGTAGGTATGTTTACCGGGGCACTTTCAGATCGTAAAAGACCCTTTGAAAGATGAGTTCCAGGAATATATATTGGTGGTGATGGAGAAGGGGAGGGTGAAAATGTAGGAGATGGACAGTACTCATCAAAACTGGTAGTATTCTTATGAGCTATAGATGTTCCAGGTGGATGAGGTGGCAGGCTTGTGGGTGGGAATCGGCGGGAAGCTGGGTTGGAAATTAAAGCATTGGATTCCGAATGTGTAGGTGAAGGTGAGAAAGAAACCGAAGGAGAAGAAGCTCTATAAAGGTCAAAACCCCAACTATGCCGCCTAGAAAATGGCAATGATGACGGAGAGGCCACAGGTAGGGATGGAAATCTTTTGAGCGGTTCTGCCAATGGGCTGCCTACATAATCTGGTATAACTTGTGGGGTAAGAGAAGTTGGTTCAGAGCTTAAATCCAAGACTGATGAGCGATACAAGACCGATAGGCAAAGCCTACCGGCAGAAGTTTCAATAGGGGTGAAACCAAAACGCTGCATTTCAGCCTCTGCACTACGAGGGAAGGGTTCAATAACAGAATACACATGATAAGCAAGACTAAATGTTCGGAGCTGGGCAGACGAATTAAGGTCACGAAAGACCTTATAAGCAGGTAAAAGCCTAACAGTGAGATACAAAGACCTGAGAAGCAACATGGATTTCTTGTACAAGGTATGCAAAGTAGTATTACTAGACCTCCTGCTGCTCCCTGAACTATGATTATCCTTAACTTTCCTAGTATGATCATACTGCAGCACCCATCTCTCTATAACAATTTCTTCCCTTGTGGGCGAAAAATTGAGTGTTGGGTCCCAATCAAGAGGCCTTTGAACTAACACCACATCAACCACCATAGGTTCTGGATTGCTGTGGTGCCAGAGATCAAGATTCTCCAAGGCACCAGGGTATCCCCTAAGTGCCAAATTAAACCACTTGTCCCTCGGCCTCGGCCTCACACTCGATGCAGCAGAAGCAGAGGCAGAGGCCGAGGCCGAGGACGAGGAAGAGGATGGGGATGACAACGACATCGACATGATTTGCTCACCACTAAAATTACGAGAAGACACATATGGGGTTCTAGACTCCAATATTATGTGGAGGCTTTTGGTATAGAATTCTGTGATTATTTGTTCCATTTTCGCAGCATCAGAGTGAGAATGATTACCATGAGAGGGTGGCATGTTAACTTCTTCTTCTTTTTTTCCTCGTTTAGCAGAGTTTTACAATATCGTATAACCGAAACTCAGAAACCCTTTTTCACAGCAACTAAAGAAACCCCTATGCAAAGCAATTCACTGAAAAAAACAAAAACAAAAACAAAAATAAAACTATGAAAATTAAGAAACTGCAGCAAGAACTAAGATTTAAATAGAATCTAAGCTTCAATCATAAATAAGAACAAGGTACGATGACCATATCATAAGCGAAGAAAAATTAGAATAATAATTTTATATAAAAGAAAAAAGACCGAGCAAGCATAGACTCACTGTTGAGTAGTCGTTCGAGTCGTACAAGAGAAGCGTGTGGGTACTGGGTACAAGGGTTTATTTAATCGCTTTGGTGTTTTTTTTTTTTTTTTTTTTTTTTTTTTTTTTTTTTTTTTTCTCTCTCTCTTTAATATTTTAAATTTTGGTCTAAAAAAGGTTTATTCTTCAGCAAACGCAAAACTCAGGAACCTGAAGGGACAGAAAAGGGATTTATGTATTTTTAAGAGTGAGAGTATAAAATAAAAGGAAAATGAGTAAATAGCTTAAGAGCATCCACATCTACTCGTGAAAAATTGTGGAAAATTTCGCAAAACGGAAAAAATTACTAATTTTACACAATTTGACCAAAAAAAACACCCACATATGCTTGTGTAAAATTGTGGATAAATGCAAGTTGGTACAGTAACCGTGCATATTTGCACGGTTACTGTAGCATGTGTATATAATATAATAATAATTTTTTCTCTCTCTTCTGTACTGACTCTCACCTCCCTCACTTTCTCATTTCATCAGACTTAGGCGCACAAGCTCTCTCTTTCTCTCATCTCATCAATCTGGCTTGCTCTAGCTTCTGTCGATTGCCGAGGAGCAAGCCGAGTCCGTCGCCTACAAGATCGAGCAAGCCGAGTCCATCGCCTACAAGATCGAGCAAGCCAAGTCGCCGGACCAGGCCATCGCCTACAACACGAGTTCGTCCCTTGAGGCTTCGTTCTAAGCGCCGAGGTGCAGAAATTAGACCACCACGTTGACGAAGACGAAGACTTAGACGTCGAGGAGCAACTCTCTTTCTCTCATCTCATCAATCTTTGGGTTTTTTTGGTTTTTTTTTTACTGGGTTTATTTCTTTTCTTTTTTTTTTTTACTGGTTTTCTTTGGGATTCCGGTGTGATTGGAGGCCGGAGGCGTCGATCTTGGTGGCTGATGATGGTGGCTGTGCGGGTTGTGTAGGGTCTGTGAGAGAGAGGAAAGTGTTAAAGAAATGAATATTTTATTTGAATAAATGTGTATAATAGATAAATTGATGTAGGTGTTTTGAATAAATGAGTGTAAAATAGAAAAAGTAAGTTTTAGATGTGCAAAATGGAAAATTTTGCACATGCTGATGTGAATGCTTTGCAGTCCTCAAAGAGGTTCATTGTTGAGGCCTGAGAGAGTGAGTTTACACTTTATAGAGTATGTGTCTACTTTAGTAGCTGTATGGAATTATGTCTATCTTCTTATTTGTTTTCTTATTTTTTTTCCAAGATCCTTATATTAATTTTTTCTAATAGAGATACTTATAGAGTCAAATTATATATTCATTGAATATGACAAAAACATGTGTCACTTTATTAATTATTATTATCTATCACTTTAATGTATAATTTACCAAAAAATAATATATAAACTCTCTATAGTGAAGAAGTTAATATGAGTAAAACAACTTCGCATTGAAGAAGTTAGTATGAGTAAAACGTCTCCACATTGAAGAAGTTGACATGGACAAAACCTTCTTCTTCTTTTTTTAAGAAGAGATACCGGAATTTTTTTTTTTTTTTTTTTGAGAAAGCGGACAAAATATAAATCTAAACAATAGAATTAAAGTCTCACTTAACTTGTGTATTGAAAGTCCTTGACGGATAAAATGCATTAGGCCGTGTGAAATAAGCAGTTGTGATAAATAGACTTGCCATCAATACTACTTTAGTTTACCAACAAGTCCATAATTTTAATAAAAAAAGAATAAAAAAAAATTCATATCAACAAAACGTTAATAATATATATATATATATATATATATATATATATATGTTAGAATAAAAAAACCAACGTAGTAAAAAAAAAAAAATAGTTGATAAAAATTCCAAATTTAATTCAATCCAAAATCTTTTAATATTTCGGACTAATTTCAAAGTGAATTAATCGTTAATCTCTATCCACACTTTCTTAAAACACCATCTTTACTTTATTAAAAAAAAAAGGAAAAAATAGTTTTTTTTTTTGTTGGTAAACAGGAAAAAATAGTTTGATATAACTAAAAAGGTTGTATATTTTTGAGAAGTTGAACCCAACAAATGAAGTGTTGTTTTTATCTAAAAAAGTTACTACAATTTTATTCAAAAAAAATTGATAAAGCATTAGAGAAAAAAAAGGGTAATTCTACGGTATCTTCTTTTTTTTTTTTTTTTGGTACGGTACCCATTAGTAGGCAACCTGTTATACTAGGTTACCAAAACATTATATTTGATGGTACCATCTTCACATTGTGTACTACTAACATCACATGTGACTGTACTTTTGTCACATACGGCGGTTCCCTTATTTTTTTCTCACATTCGATGGTATCATCTTCACATTGTGTAGTACCAACATCACATGTGATTGTACTTTTGTCACATTCAGTGATTCCCTTATTTTTTCTCAAATTTGATGGTACCATCCTCACATTGTGCAGTACCAACGTCACATGTGACAGTACTTTTGTCACATTCGATGATTCTCTTATTTTTTTCTCACATTTTATGGTACCATCTTCATATTATGTAGTTCTAATATCATATGTGACTGTACTTTTGTCACATACAGTAGTTCCCTTATTTTTTTCTCACATTCAATGATATTATCCTCACATTATGTAGTACCAACATCATATGTAATTGTACTTTTATCACATTCATTAGTTCATTTATTTTTTTCTCACATTTGATGGTACCATCCTCACTTTGTACAGTACCAACATCACATGTGATTGTACTTTTGTCACATTCGGTGGTTCCCTTATTTTTTTTTCACAGTTGATGGTACTGTCCTGACTTTGTGCAGTCCCAACATCACATGTGACTGTACTTTTGTCATATTCGATGGTTCTCTAATTTTTTCTTACAATTGATGGTACCATCCTCAAATTGTGTAGTACAATATCATATGTGATTGAACTTTTGTCACATTCAATAGTTTTTTTTTTTTTTTCTCACATTTGATGGTACCATCTTCACATTGTGCAATACCAACATCACTTGTGACTGTACTTTTGTCACATTCAGTAGTTTCCTTATTTTTTTTCCCACATTTGATAGTATCATCTTCACATTATACAATACTAACATCATATGTGACTGTATTTTTGTCATATACGGTAGTTTCCTTATTTTTTCTCACATTCGATGGTACTATTCTCACATTGTGTAGTACCAACATCACATGTGAATGTCTTTAATCACATTCAGTAATCCCTTTTTTTTTTCTCACATTTCGTGGTATTATCCTTACATTGTGCAGTACCAACATTACATGTGACTGTACCTTTGTTACATTCGGTGGTTCACTTATTTTTTCTCACATTTGATGGTACCATTTTCACATTGTGTAGTACTAACATCACATGTGACTGTACTTTTGTCACATACGGTGGTTTCCTTATTTTTTTCTCACATTCGATGGTATCATCGTCACATTGTATAGTATCAATATCACATGTGATTGTACTTTTGTCACATTCAGTAGTTTTTTTTATTTTTTTCACACATTTGATGGTACCATCTTCACATTGTGTAGTACTAACATCACATGTGATTATACTTTTGTCACATACAGTGGTTTCCTTATTTTTTTCTCACATTTGATGGTAACATCTTCACATTGTATAGGATCAATATCACATGTGATTGTATTTTTGTCATATTCAGTAGTTCCTTTATTTTTTTCACACATTTGATGATACCATTCTTATATTGTGCAGTACCAACATCACATGTGACTGTACTTTTGTCACATTCGGTGGTTCTCTTTTTTTTTTCTTACATTTGATGGTACCATCCTCACATTGTGCAGTATCAACATCACATGTGACTGTACTTTTGTCACGTTTGGTGGTTCCCTATTTTTTTTTCTCACATTTGATGGTACTATCCTCACACTGTGCAATACTAACATTATATGTGATTGTACTTTTGTCCCATTCGAAAGTTCCTTTACTTTTTTCTCACATTTGATGGTACAATCCTCATATTGTGTAGTACCAACATCACATGTAATTGTACTTTCTTATTTTTTCTCACATTTGATGGTTCCAGTATCACATTAAGTAGTACTAATATCACATGTGACCGTACTTTTGTCACATTTGATAATTTATTTTTTTTCACATTTGATAGTTCCATTATCACATTAAGTTGTACTAACATCACATATGATAGTATTTTTGCCATATTCAGTTGTACTTGTATTTTTTTTTTTTTTTTTTTTTACATTTAATGGTATCATTTTCAAATTGTGCAGTACCAAAATCACATGTGATAGTACTTTTTTCACGTTTTGTGGTTCAATTTTTTTTTCTTGCAAATTGTGGTTTTATTGTCTCATTAGGCAGTGACAACATCACATCTGACCATACTTTTCTCACATTTGGTTGTACTTTAATTTTTTTCTCACATTTGATGATATTGTCCTCATATTATGCAGTACCAACATCATATTTGACTGTACTTTTGTCACATTTGGTGGTCCCTTTTTTTTCTTTCTCATATTTGATAGTTTTATTGTCACATTAGGTAGTACCAACATCACATTAATAACTTAAAAGTGTTAAATTATTGCATCAATAATAATAAGTTGTAATAACTTATAATTTTCAACTGCAATAGAAGTTTTAATGTATAAGGAAATATTGTTGAAATAACTTAAAATGAAAGAATCATTGCAATAAATTGATACCAATTGTTTTTGCAATCTATTGCAACGAAAATTTCGAATTAATAGTTATTGCATCGAAAATTTCAAATTAATTGTTATTGCATCAAAGTTACCATTGTAATAATTTGATATTAATTCTTTTACAATCTATTGCAATGACAAACACGTAACTGCAATAAATATATCGTTGCAATAATTTGGTATCAATTATTTCATATTCAATCGCAGTGACAAAATAAATTAATTATCTATTACAATGAAGATATAATTGCAGTAATTTAATCTAACTTATTTTGTTCAATTATTTACAATCTATTACAACAAGTTTCGTGAAGTAATGCCTATACTTACAAGATATTCGAAATAGTAAATTGTTTATTACAACAATATATATATATCATTGCATCAAAGTTTTTATTAAAATACATGGAGTTTATTGCAACAAAAATTTTTGTTGCATAAACCTATTACCTTAAATTTTATTGCAACATCTTGTATCAACTATTGCAATGATTTTTTTTATTGCAATAAACATTTTTTCTTGTAGTGGAAGGCTATTTGTCATGCCTTGAGATGTTTATCTCATCTACTTCGGTTAAGTCCACAATATCTTTCAAATTATCATTATTGTTGGATGGATACTGAGTCTTAGTGGCAGTCGTATAAAATATAACAACATGAAAATTTGAATTTCTTTCATATCTGAAGACCAGAAAGTGCCCAATGGAAATAGAATAGAACTCAACAAAATCCTTCCACCCATCACAAAACCAAATGCTCTCCTCAGCAGCTCAGCTTTCAACAATCCCACTTTCCAAGTATCACCGTTGGGAACAATGAGTGTGGCTGAAGTGGAAAGCTCATCCCCAAAATCTAGCACAAACTTTGGAGGGATTCTCTGCAACCATCAAATTAAGTATTACTTCTTATTACATTAAGTGAAATCAAGGAAACATGTGCTTCCATGAGGTAGATAAAAGGGATTCAAATCATTAAAGTTGTAAAATGAATGAAGTTCATGCAACATGGAGTTATAAGTTCCAAAAAAAATCTTGTCCTGTAGTAAAACAAATCTTGAAAAGTTAGAATTGGAGTAGTGTCTAGATTTCAAGAGCAATTTCTCATGACAGCATGGAGGATATGGTGTGACAGAAATCAATGGGGTGTTTGAATAATGGAACAGGCCACAAAGTGATGTAGCCAGATCAAAAAGCAAGTGACTATTTTAATGATTTTAAGACCAATTTTAATTTGACACAACAACTTTTAAGGATTAGGATTGTTCTTGCTAATGTAATTGAAAAGACAAAAGCATTGCACAGTTTTTGCTACTAGGAAGTTGGCTACGGAAATAAGGAGGGAGGCCAACAAATCAGCTCATAAATTTGCTAGATATATATTCAAAGTGCAATGAAAAGGTTGTATTAGAGGAGGCCCCAGGCTATCTAATGGACCAACTAAATGAAGATGTAAAAGCACTGGAATTTGAGGCAATAAAATATTAATTTATATTTCTTTAAAAATAAAATTTTAAAAAATGAAAAAAGGAAAATAACTTTTTTTTTTAGAAACAAAGAAAAATCATTGTAGCAACATTAGCTACGATAAATTAAATTATAAACTTTGTTCACAATAATTTATTTAGGACTAAGTAACAAACTCAACAGGCCCAACCTATAACACAAAGATGGATCTCTTGAAAAAACCCTACAAATTTGAGGAACCGATTAAGAAAAAGGGCAAAAGCAAAAAATAAGATGGATCTGATGACAAAAGCCAACAATTCGACGAACCATCATAAAAAAAAAGGTGCAACTGCATGCAACATACAAATATAACAACAAGAACACATTCCACAGTGAAATTTAATATTTTACAAAATCACAAAGCAAATAATATGAATTCAACACCATTTTATTCAGCTAGTGGAGGCTATGTACATTACCAGTTTCATGTTTTCAATGGTGGAGGGGAGGTTGATCTTGAAGAAGTGTGAGGGCGATTGGCTAGTACTTGGGCGAGATGCACTTGCTTTAGGTTCCATGAGAAAACAATGAGTCTAGCTAGCTCCTTGCTTATTTTTGTGTTTGTTGTGGTGGTCAAAATGGGTGACTCTAAATTCTAAAGCTCTATGTGATCAGATTTGAGTAAATGAGGTAGCAGAGTTCTATACATATAGAGCTCAATCAGTAAATGAGTGAGTGAAACAGTAATTCTATATATCTATTGCTCAGTAAAAATGAATGTGTGTGTGTGAGCTCTAATAACGGTTCTATAGCTCGAGATGAGTGATGATGTAAAAAAAGAGAAAATATGTGAATTATTTTGGTGTCACATGTTAGTGGCAGAACTTGCAGGAAAAAAGGACAAATATGTTAGCTGTATCATGTTAATTATGCATGGAAAATGCTAGGATCATAGCTTATTGTACAATTTTTGTGACTATTTGTCACGTTGCTAGTTATAAGTGGTAGAGGAAAAATAGTGGTCTACTCTCTACCACTCTCAATTCACCACGTAGCAAATTATGACAAAAATTGTACAATAAGCTGTAGTCCTATCATTACTTATTGCAAATAATAACGTAGAACACTACAAGAAAAAATGTTTATTGCAACGAAAAAAAAATCATTGCAATAACATTAGAGTCATTACAATAGTGGATACAAGATGTTGCAATAAAATTTAAGATAATAAGTCTATGCAACAAAAATTTTTATTGCAATAAACTCCAAATATTTTAATAAAAACTTTGATGCAATGATATATATATTGTTTCAATAAACAATTTACTATTTCGAATATCTTGTAAGTATAGGTTATTACTTCACGAAACTTGTTGTAATATATTGCAAATAATTAAACAAAATAAGTCGGATTAAATTACTACAATTATATCTTCATTGTAATAGATAATTAATTCATTTTTTCACTGCAATTGACTGTGAAATAATTGATACCAAGTTATTGCAACGATATAGTCATTGCAGTTATGTGTTTGTTATTGCAATAAATTGTAAAAGAATTAATATCAAATTATTACAATGGTAACTTCGATGCAAGAGTTATTAATTTGAAATTTTCGTTGCAATAGATTGCAAAAACAATTGGTATCAATTTATTGCAACGATTCTTTCATTTTAAGTTATTTCAACAATTTTTCCTTATATATTAAAGCTTCTATTGCAGCTGAAAATTATAAGTTATTACAATTTATTATTGTTGATGCAATAATTTAACACTTTTAAGTTACTATTGCAACCATTTTAACTTGTAAATGCGATATTTTGTCTAAAACTACTATATACATATTTCGTTGTATTATCACTTGATGTAATAGACATTTTTTGATGTAGTGTTCGAACAATAATGTTAATTTGAAAGATATAGTGGACTTAACTGATTAGTGAATAATTATTCACATATTGGATAGGATATGACATAAATTCCTTTGGAATAATTTTGAGAAAAACTTTATCCGTTTTATACAAGTTAAAAATAACTTGAAAGATTGTTTCAAATTTGTATTTGTTAAGTTATTGTTTTTGTTGACTTAATTTAGTGCCAAATTTACTTCTAATTCTACTCATTTCTTTGTATTTTTTGGGATTACATTGTCATTGGATAAATGTGCTCGAGCCCTAGACACTGGTGGACACAACATCTAATTTATTCTTATCCTTAGGCCCACTCAATTTCAATCCAAATCTCGTGTACCATTTCCCATTGAGAGATCTATACACTTAACATTTCCCCTCTTCTCCTTCCCCCTCAATATTGACATATCAATGAGAGGAAATTGTATCCATCACTATTAAAATCATTCTTGAGTGTTTGAGAGTTGATAGGAGCTTGGAATCATTTGGAGCAAAACCACGAATCCTAGGAGACTTGGTAGCTAATGGTTGGTGGCTCAACGCCCATTTTTTAGAGACTAGTTAAAGAAAGGACTTGATGAAAATAGTTGTTAGTAAGAGCTTAAAGGGCTTGGGTACTAAGATAGCTTTAGGCTTGGAAGGCTTATTATATATCTTGTACTACAACTACTTATTAGTGGAAGTTTCAATGTCACTACTGTGAATAGGGTTTTCAGCTTGATTATTGGGTATTCCTCTTTCATAACACATCAGTGTTATTGTGAGATTTGCATTTCTTTTCCGCTATTTGTATTACTTTATTTGCTTTAGTGGTTTTATGAATATCCAAGCAATATGAAATTGGTTAATCACTTACATTTTACATTCAAGTTAGTTTAGATTTAAGAGTGATTAAGTGGTAAAATTTGGAATTTGAGGTCTAAATACATACCTAGGGTGTTAGGTATATCTTTCAATTTTACACTATGTATTTGGCTTTAAATAAATAGTAAGAGATTAAATTCTATAAGGACGTGGTGTAAAACCCATGTTTTACCCCTCAAATCCCAATATGCTACATCATCTTATCACATATTTAAGAATAACCACAATCACACACAATCAATTCATTTACCCATATATAAATCCAACAAAATTGGGAATTTATTGAGATGTTATTAGGTGGGATATGATGTATTGAATTTTAAGTAAAATGCTGACGTGGCAATCACTTATTGGATGGTGTAAAACATAGGTTTTACACTCCATCCTTATAGAATTTAATCTCAAATAGTAATAAACTAACCATAATAAAAGACATGTATGAACAAGACGCTTGTGGAAATTAAAAAATTTAGGATCAAATATTATTTTTGTCCTTAAACTTTACCAAAAGTTTATTTTACCCAAAATTTTATTTTTTGCAACTATTTTAATACCATTTGTAATATTTTCTTGAGAAACATGAGAATTGAAATAAGAGTATAATGTAACATTAGGAGTAATTTTATTTTATTTTAAAAAAAATTGTTGTTGTAAGTTATGGTTAAAGGCACCAATTAATTACAACAATTCATTTTAATAATTATGTAAAACTTTGCAATAAAAAAATTGTGCTGATATTAGACCGTTTGATTTTATTTATTTTTTAAATGAGTGAGATTGACATAGTGTAAATTCTTCTACATTAATCTTACAAATTGATGAGTTAATAATATATAAATAAATAAATTATTCAAATGTTTATATATTGTCATTCTTTTGTGCTTATATTAGAGGTTTGATTTTATTTTATTTTTAAATGAGTGGGGTAGAGATAGTGTAAATTCTTCTACAATAACCTTACAAATTGATGTATTAATCATTCAAATATTTATATAGAGCCTGATTGGAATAAGCTACAAGCTTTAGCTTATTTGAGTTTTTAGCTTCTTTTTAGTACTATTCATAGGTTTTATTGTACTATTTAGTTAACTTTTAACCTTATTTTCTACACTTTTAACAAAAAATCTTCAATTTCAACTAAATAAACTGTTCCAAAACGCACACACATAGTATGTCATTGAAATCGATAATATATATATATATATATATATATATATATATATATATCCTTTTTGATAATATCTATCTTTATATCTACGGAGATTTAACAAATGACAAGTAGTCAAGTACACCGTTTAGATATGATATAATAGTCACAGAGACAGAACTGAAAAAAATTGAAGATTTGGTAAAGATGCACACAAGGGAAAGGACTGGAGTGCTCACTGCTCAATCTACCCTTATACTAGGAAATACGAATACTTCGTTTATGTCTTATCTGAAAAATTGTTTGAGTCACTATATCATATACATGTATCCATGTATCTTAGCTCTGCTAGTGTACTATATATAGATACAATACACACAGACTCATCCAAACCACACAGGCCTACCACTCATTCACTGAAAATCCATATCACTCCAAAAGCAAGGACTCGCCGGAGTAGAGTGGGGCCCAACTGGGACCATCACCGGCTGTCAAGGTGTAGACACTCACACTTCTTCAAGATAATACTCCTTTCCACCATGCGTGACATGAAACTGGTAATGTATTACATTACTATGTAGCATTGTTTTCCTTTGGCTAAGTTTATTTGAAATCTCTTGCTTCTTCTTCTTTTTTATTTTATTTTTATTTCCCTGTTGTTCTTTGTTACTATATATGATTCTTGTGCTTTTGTATGCACCAACAGCACCACTGTAAAAATAGGTACCTTGGTTCTTGTTGGTCACTGACCTCTGTTTTGTAACGTAGGAAACACCTTAGGAAACACCTCTGTTGCTATTTCCAATCTATTGTTTGTCTAGTTTGAAATGTTATGGAGGTTAGGAGTTTTGTTCATTTAAAGTGAGTCAAATTAAAGCCAAGTTTCTTGACCTATCACAAGGAAAGTTTATTCTCACAAATTCAATGTTGCATGTTGATGAGGGAAAAACTTGCGTGAACCTAAACGGCTCCAATTCCTGACGGACCTGAACTCTGACGGGCCCATATCTTGTAAACTGGGTATGGTTGGTCCAATTGAATTGGAAAAGCCCATAAGTGGAATACTAACCCCAATAAAGATTCTATGGGCTATATCCATTATTGAGTTTTCTTCATTAGGAAAAAAGCCTTGTCCACCAAGCCCAGGTTTTCATGAAGAAGAGTCCAATAAGGAAAGGATTCCTATATGGAAAAGACTTCTACTCCAAGTAATAAAAGTGAACCCCCTACTACTATAAAAGCCCCAATACCCCCACAATCAAGGTACGCATAATTGACCCTCTCTAGCATTCTAGAGTTGTGAGAATATTTCTGACTTAACCTTCGGAGGGTATTTGGCCAGCACCACACCGGTGCTCTTCGCAAGGTTTTCTCTTCTCTTTGTTGTGTAGGTTCATATTCGTGCGTGTAGGTATCGTGTGGCTCATTGGTGAAATTCTTGACTTCATCAGTTGGCGCCGTCTGTGGGAAACTGAGTTTGATCATACTATTGTTTCCCGGACTATAGGGTTGCATGGTACTCACTCGCTCGATGGCAACCACCAACAACGCTCAGGGAGAAGAACCCCCCATGACCACCAACGACACTCAAGAAGAAACCCCCACGACCGCCCTCGACAGACAGGTTCGAACCCTTGCTGCGGCCGTGGAGCGCCTCACTAAGCAAAACAATGACCTGGAAGAACAGCTGCGCCAAAAGAACGCAGCACCGAAGGACTTACGGGAGGACCAAGAAGGGACCAGTACTGCAAGAAAAAATCAGGAGAGAGTCGAAGCTAGCCACGCCCCAACAGGGACGGGGAGACAGAATGTAAGCATGCCATCCCTCACAGATGCGACTCCTCCACATATCGTCGCAGAGATGCAAGCAATGAGGGAACAGATGGAGGTTATGATGAACGCGCTCAAAGGGCGAGTTTCCAGTGATCTTGACGACCTAGTCAATCGCACTGATTCACCCTTCACTGCAACTGTGAATTCCTTCCCCCTGCCGCACAAGTTTCGGATGCCGAATATTGATAGTTATGACGGACTGAAAGACCCTCTAGATCATCTAGAGACGTTCAAAACATTGATGCATCTTCAGGGGGTCGCGGATGAAATAATGTGCAGGGCATTCCCCACCACGCTGAAAGGAGCCGCCAGGATCCGGTTCAGTCGGTTGACACCGAACTCTGTCGGCACATTCAAGGAGTTAAGTGCACAATTCACGTCCCACTTCATCGGGGGACATAGGTACAAGAAATCGACGGCTTGTCTAATGAGCATCAGGCAGCGGGAGGACGAGACATTGAGATCCTACATAGCCCGTTTCAACAAGGAGGCACTCTCGATTGACGAAGCCGATGACAAGATACTGGTGGCAGCCTTCACGAATGGGTTGCGAAAGGGTAAATTTTTGTTCTCTATATACAAAAATGACCCGAAAACCATGACGGAGGTCCTCTACAGAGCAACGAAATACATGAATGCGGAAGACGCATTACTGGCAAGGGAGGACAAACCGAGGAAGAGAGAACGACAGGAAGACAACCGGCAGGACCAAGAGCGGAAAAGACTCAAAACTGGGGACCGAAGGGACGACCGACGATCCAAGCCCCAAGGAAGAAAGTTCACGAGCTTCACGCCATTGAATACCCCAGTAGACCAAGTCCTAATGCAGATTAAGGACGAAGAGGCTCTAACCTTTCCAGGAAAGCTCAAAAGCGATCCAAGCAAGCGATCCAGAGACAGATACTGCCGTTTCCACCGCGACCACGGACATGATACGTCTGATTGCTACGATTTGAAACAACAGATTGAAGCCCTCATCAGACAAGGGAAATTACAAAAGTTTGTAAGAAAGGAGAAAACGGATCCCCCGCCTCAAGAACAACAACCCCGAAGGGAGAACGAACGACCAAGACCCCCAGTCGGAGACATAAGGATGATAGTAGGTGGAACTGCAACAGCAGGTTCATCCAAAAAGGCCCGAAAAACTTATCTCCGAATGGTCCAAAATGTTCAGCTGACGGGTTCGGTCCAAAAGATTCCCCGTAGGGATAGCCCAATCATCGGATTCTCGGAAGAAGATGCACGACGACTTCATCATCCGCATGACGACGCCTTGGTCGTCACCCTACGAGTCGGGGAATATAACATACACAGAGTATTGGTCGACAATGGCAGCTCAGCAGATATCCTATACTATCCCGCGTTCCAGCAGATGATGATTAGTAAGGAACGACTGACACCGACAAACGCACCCCTGGTGGGGTTCGGGGGGACGAGAGTATTCCCGCTAGGAGCAATCACACTTTCGGTGACAGTAGGCGATTATCCCAAGCAGATCACACGAGACGTGACATTCCTTGTAGTGGACTGCTCGTCCGCATACAATGCTATCCTCGGACGACCAACCCTCAACGCATGGAAGGCGGCAACCTCAACATATCACCTGATGATTAAGTTCCCCACGGAGTACGGGGTTGGGGAATTGCGAGGGAATCAGGTGGCTGCCCGTGAATGCTACTTGGCCATGATAGAGATGGAGGATCAACGGCAGGCAATGTGTATAGAAGAACAGCGATTTACAGCTGAACCCGTCGAGGAACTAGAAGAAGTCGCTCTGGACGAGTCAAGGCCTGAACGAACAACCAGGATGGGGACCTCAGCAAGTCGGCCCATACAGCAGGCCCTCAAAGCGTTCCTCAGAATGAACCAGGACGTCTTCGCCTGGAGTCACGAAGATATGCCCGGAATCAGTCGCTCAGTCATGGTCCACAAGCTGAATGTGAATCCCAATTTTTCGCCCGTAAGACAGAAAAAGCGCGTCTTCGCTCAAGAACGGGACAAGGCAATAGCAGAAGAAGTAAAGAAGCTACTTGAAGCAGACTTCATACGAGAGGTGTATTACCCCGACTGGTTGGCAAATGTCGTGATGGTCAAAAAGGCGAACGGGAAATGGCGAATGTGCGTCGACTTCACGGACCTCAACAAAGCATGCCCAAAAGACAGCTATCCATTACCTCGAATAGACACTCTAGTGGACTCGACTGCAAAGCATCAACTCTTGAGCTTCATGGACGCCTTCTCGGGCTATAATCAGATCAAGATGGACGAAGCTGATCAGGAGAAGACCTCCTTTGTCACAAGCCAAGGGCTTTTCTGCTACAACGTAATGCCGTTTGGGCTCAAGAATGCAGGAGCGACATACCAAAGACTCATGAACAAAATGTTCGCGCACCAAATTGGGAGGAACGTGCAGGTGTACGTCGACGACATGCTTGTGAAAAGCCTTCTGGAACAAGACCATCTTAAAGACCTGCAGGAGACGTTCGACACCCTCAGGTCGTACAACATGAAGTTAAATCCGAATAAGTGCGTGTTCGGAGTGACGGCTGGGAAGTTCTTGGGATTTATGGTATCCCACAGGGGAATTGAGGTTAACCCTGAGAAGGTACGGGCTATC
This sequence comes from Quercus glauca, assembly GCA_023736055.1. Lineage (NCBI taxonomy): Eukaryota > Viridiplantae > Streptophyta > Magnoliopsida > Fagales > Fagaceae > Quercus > Quercus glauca. Next base: position 29,564,196 of record CM043320.1, read on the forward strand.
ATGGAGCTAAAACCGCCGAAATCGGTTAAAGAGATGCAGAGCTTGAACGGAAGAATCGCAGCCTTAAACAGATTCGTCTCCAAAGCGACAGACAAGTGTCTACCATTCTTCCGCACCTTAAGAAAGGCCTTCGAATGGACGGAAGAGTGTCAAGCAGCATTTGAGGGTCTGAAAAAATACCTCGCCTCTCCCCCGCTCCTCAGCCCGGCCGAACCAGGGGAAGAGCTCTACCTGTACTTAGCAGTCTCACAAGCAGCCGTGAGTGCGGCCTTAATAAGAGAAGAACAAGGCACTCAATTGCCCGTCTATTACATAAGTAAGGGCTTTCGGGGGGCAGAAGAAAGATACCCCCAGATGGAGAAGCTGGCCTTCGCACTAATAACAGCAGCCCGAAAGCTCAAGCCTTACTTCCAGGCACATACCATAGTGGTCTTGACGGACCAACCATTGAAGAGAGCCATGAGCAGCCCTGAGGCTGCTGGACGAATGGCTTTGTGGGCAATCGAATTAAGTGAATTTGATGTACAGTATCGCCCGCGAACTGCAATAAAAGGCCAAGCCGCAGCAGACTTTATCGCCGAGTACACAAAGTTAGACGACAAAGGGGCAGACACACTCAGAGAATGGAGTATCCATACGGATGGATCTTCAAACAAGCAAGCTGGAGGAGTCGGAGTAGTAATTCAATCCCCGGACGGGGACAAAATCGAATGTATGATTCGACTAGATTACGCAACCACAAACAATGAGGCCGAGTATGAAGCATTAGTAGCAGGATTGGACCTCGCGGTAGCGGCTGGCGCTGAAGTCATGGTCATACATTGTGACTCCCAGGTCATAACGAGTCAAATTAACGGCATTTACGAGTGCAAAAATGAAAGGATGAAGAAGTACCTAGAAAAGGTGAAGAGTCGAATAAACGGCCTCAAAGTGCGCTTCATTCAAATCCCAAGGGAGGAGAATGAATGCGCCGACCGTCTGGCAAGGGCAGCATCAGCTGAGCCTATGCAAGCCCCTAGTCAAGTATTGTCCTTCATCCAGACTTCCTCAACCATTGACGACGGAGCAGGAGTGCAGGAAACGAATTCTGAGAATGATTGGACCACGCCATTATTAGCTTACCTACGGACAGGCGCGCTACCGGATGGAAAGGAAGCGGCCAGAAAACTGAGGGTCCAATCCTCACGGTTCGTACTAATCAAAAACCTTCTGTACAAAAGGGGATTCTCACGGCCGTATCTGAGGTGTTTGAATCATGACGAATCAAATTACGTAATGAGAGAAGTCCATGAAGGTGTCTGTGGAAACCATTCAGGAGCACGATCTCTAGTACACAAACTAATCCGAGCAGGATACTACTGGCCCACAATGCAGAAGGACGCACAAAGCTTTGTTAAAAAGTGTGACAAATGCCAGAGATTCAGCAATCTGATAAGGCAACCCACTGAGGAAATGACACCCATCACGGCCCCCTGGCCATTCGCCCAATGGGGACTGGACATCATGGGCCCCTTCCCGACTGCGGCAAAGCAACTAAAATTTCTGGTAGTTGGTATCGACTACTTTACAAAATGGGTAGAAGCAGAAGCCCTGGCCACCATCACGGAGAGAAACATCCGAAACTTTGTTTGGAAAAATATTATATGCAGGTACGGGATACCAAGAGTGCTCGTCTCCGACAACGGAAAGCAGTTCGACAACAGCGCATTCAGGAACTTCTGTTCAGAGCTGGGCATCAAGAACCATTACTCCTCCCCCGCACACCCTCAGGCCAATGGGCAAGTAGAAGTCACGAACCGAACCTTGCTCAAGATTATCAAGGCACGGCTCGAGGGGGCAAAGGGAATCTGGCCTGACGAACTACCAAGTGTCTTGTGGGCATATCGAACAACCGTAAGGGTACCTACAGGAGAAACGCCGTTTCGGCTGGCATATGGGACTGATGCGGTCATACCTGCAGAGATAGGGCTTACAAGCTATCGGGTCGAGAATTACAGTGAGTATGACAATGACGGAGCCATGCGGTTGCAGCTGGATTTGGTGGACGAAGTCCGTGCTACGGCAGAACAGAGGTTAGCACGATACCAGAACCTGATGGCAAAATATTACAACTCCAATGTCAGACAGAGAGACTTTCAGATCGGTGACCTAGTGCTGAGAAAAGTAATGGGAGCTGCTAGGGACCCCTCTCAAGGAAAACTCGGCCCCAACTGGGAAGGACCATACAGGATCTCATCATGGCACAGAAAAGGGACCTACCACCTTGAAACCCTGGACGGGCAGAAGCTACAGCACCCGTGGAACACAGAGCACCTACGGAGATACTACCAGTAGAAGCGATGACGTGGAGCACAACACCTACCTTTTTATTATTGGTTTACTTTTAAGTTTTTCTTTGATACAATTAGGCCCAACGGGCACGATTTTTATTTCGGTTTTTGCTACGGTATATTTTTAAGCCCAAGGGGGCAAGAATTTCCTACAAATGCATGATTTTTATCAACGACCTTTATCTACATATACTATTCAGGATCTTCAAGTCCACAAAGTGGACGGATATCCCCATAAGGGATGGAAATTTAAGTCCGAACATAGACGGACAAACCCCATGAGGGGTCAAAATTTTACAAGCCCACAAAGTGGACGGATAGCCCCATGAGGGATTAAAAATTAAAGTCCGCAACATAGACGGACAAACCCCATGAGGGGTCAAAATTTTACAAGTCCACAAAGTGGACGAACTAGCCCACAAAGTGGACGGATAGCCCCATGAGGGATTGAAATTAAGTCCGCAACATAGACGGACAAAACCCAATAAGGGGTCAAAATACTACAAGCCCACAAAGTGGACGGATAGCCCCATGAGGGATTAAAAATTAAGTCCGCAACATAGACGGACAAAACCCAATAAGGGGTAAAAATACTACAAGCCCACGAAGTGGACGGATATCCCCATGAAGGATTGAAACTTAAGTCCGCAACATAGACGGACAAAACCCCATAAGGGGTCAAAATTTTGTACAAGTCCACAAAACGGACGGACTAGTCCACAATTTGGACGGATATCCCCATAATGGATAGAAATTAAAATCCACAACATAGACGGACGAAACCCCATAACGGTTACAACATTCCACATCCGTAAAACGGACGGATAAGCCCACAAAATGGACGGATAACCCCAAGAATAGTTTTAATTCTATCGAAAGTAGACGGGTTACTTTAGCATGGCCAACGCTTAAAAAGGACGGATGTTCCTTAGGCCGACGGTTTCAACAAAACATTCATCAATCAAAGCAAGTAAAAAGATTAAAACAACAAAGCAAATAATGCAAAGCTTACAATTACTGACGGACAAAATACCCCTTAGAGGGAAATGTTTGTACTACAAAATGAACTAAGCCATAAATTGTTTTCCAAATATTTTTAACATACCCAAATTTAAAATAAAAAGGAAAAATAAAGACGGTCACTTGCTCCTATAAACATGACGGATCTAGCCTTGCTTTGGGTCACTATCATGATCCGGTTGATCGACACCAGCATCTTTACCGTCCGCAGCATCCGCTTGAATCTGTTTTTCTCCAGGAGCACTGATGGGCTGGTTCTCTTCAAAGAGTTCGTCCGTATTCTCGGAATTTGCAGGACGGGTAGAAGTAAGTTCATTAGCATTGACGTTGACGGACGAAACGTCAAGATCAGGATATAGCGCCTTCACTTGACGGATCGCCTCGTCAAAGCCCTCATTAAAGGAATCTCCGAGCTCGGACAGCAGGGCGTCTGAATCACGGTATTCCTGGACGGCTGTCTCCTTCACTTTACTAATCTCCTTCTCCTTGTCTTGAATAATTACCCTCAGCTCCTCCGTCAACGTGAACAGCTCATTTCTGTCCTCCTCGAGCAGCTTGAACTTCTTCTCTTGAGCAACCCTCCACGTCTTAAGCTCCTGAAGCTCTTCCTCCGTCTTCTTGCCCTTATCCCGAAGACGGTCCAAGGTAGTTTCATGGTGAAGGCACCGTCCCATAAGTCCCTTCACCATGACCATGGTCTGAAATGTTGAAAAATTTAGAGAAATCAATAATAGTACGACGGATAAAGGCAAAGTATACATAACAAAGACGGGGTTTACCTGAGCAATACTAAAAAGGCTAGTTTCACCCATGGCCTCCGTCGAGTGATTACCAAGGTCTTCGTAATCCTCGGAGGTAAGAAGGGAGGATAACTTTTCCAGAGCGTACCCAGCGTCGTCACGGAGAAGGGGAGGTGGCTTCTTAAGGTCTTCTGACGGACCCTTCATTAAACCTTTGCCAGCCCCATGCTTTATTGGGGTGACCGTCTTGGCCCCTTCTGCCATAAGCCCCACGACGGGCTCCAAGGAGACCTTAGGCTTCTTCGGAGGACGGTCCCCTTTAGACGGCTGTTTTCTCTTTGCTGGAACCGTCGTCTCCTTCGGTTCGGAGGCATTGGCCGCTCGATTCTTCGCGGCGTTGGACCGAATTAGTGCCCTTCTCTTGGCAATATCCATTTCTGTAGACATGAATGGATAAAAGTTAGCTTATTAAAACATAAACTAACATTCATACAAAGAAAGCGACGGACGTACGCTGACGGATTCTTTTTTCGTATTTGATTGCTTGTGGTGAAGGTACGGGCCCGTCGCAGTACCAACAAATAGTATCAAGGTTTACTAATTTAGCCCAAGTCCTTTCCTCCGGCTTGGTCTTGTTAAAAATCTTTTCAAGGAAACTGAACTCCTCGACTGAAACTTGAGGGCGCCGTCGGACTGCATATAAATAAGACGGTTAGAAAAAGTTCGAAATATTTTAAAACGGATAGAATGAAGGATCTACGCAACTAGGACGGACTCATACCATTCTCAGATAAAATGCCCCAAGTTGTATCGACGGGCATGTTGTCCGTCTCCCCTGGACGGCACATCCATCCGTCACCCTCTAAGAAAAAATAACGGCTCTTCCAATCTCGGTTGGAGTCTGGGGTTTCGTATATAACCTTTAGCAACGAACTCCTAGGTACAAAACTGTAGATACCCCTAGATTTATCAATTTCGTCTGGACGGTAGCAATGCAAAAATTCTCTCACCGTCAATCTCCTAGCCCCGTCAGACATGGCCCCGTACAGAATCTCCATCGCGATGAAGACTCTCCAGGCATTAGGAGAGATTTGATTGACGGCCAAACCCAGATACTTTAACAACTCACGGTGAAGTGAGCTCAGTGGGAATCTGAGTCCGGCTTTCAACATTTGTTCATAAATTCCAACACCGTCCACCCCTTCATAATAACACTTCTCTGATTTGAAGGGTAGACGGATTGGAATATAATCAGGGATCTGATAATTATCTCTGAGGGTCTTGAAGTGGTTCTCTTTAATGGTTGAGGTAAAATCATTGACCGTCCACTCCTGGAGCATAATGAACTCCCTTGGCCCATCAGCTCCTACAACTTGTTCTATTTGTTGATCCTCATCTCCGTCGGAATCTACTTCAACAAACTCCATATCCTCGTTTGATGAGGACGGAGAAGAGGCTGACGGACTCCTATCATCACTAGGACTGCCTGGGTCTTTATGACCTGATTGGTATATATCCTCATAACCCTCCCCATCACGGACAAACGACTGATTACTCGACGCGCTAGACATTTCCTAAACACAAGACCGACCCCTCTAAATAGTGAGGGGTGAATGATTTGAAGTATAAAAAATCTGACGGATTAGCTGAATGATAAAAAGAACTTACCCGTCAGAATAATGTGAACAGAGAGGATTTGATGACGACGGACGCGGATTACTTTTCTGGAAGTCTGACAAAGTTGACGGACTGAGCTCTGACAGAATATTTTTTGAGCAAAAGTAGGAAGTGAGAAGTGAAGGCAATGTATTTATAAAGAGATTTGTACGGGAGACGAAACGACGCCTCGATCCGAGACAACTCCCAACTACATGGCGACGCGTGTCAAAAGCCATTAAATGAAATTATGTTAATACGATGTGAACGATCAAATGAATATTCTACCCGACATACTTCTTGCCCGTCATGGTTATAGGTCGTGATGGTTTAATCATCTCTTATCACCCCGTGAACCCTATAAAGTTATGACGGATTCACGGTGTGAGGGGGCAACTGATGAGGGAAAAACTTGCGTGAACCTAAACGGCTCCAATTCCTGACGGACCTGAACTCTGACGGGCCCATATCTTGTAAACTGGGTATGGTTGGTCCAATTGAATTGGAAAAGCCCATAAGTGGAATACTAACCCCAATAAAGATTCTATGGGCTATATCCATTATTGAGTTTTCTTCATTAGGAAAAAAGCCTTGTCCACCAAGCCCAGGTTTTCATGAAGAAGAGTCCAATAAGGAAAGGATTCCTATATGGAAAAGACTTCTACTCCAAGTAATAAAAGTGAACCCCCTACTACTATAAAAGCCCCAATACCCCCACAATCAAGGTACGCATAATTGACCCTCTCTAGCATTCTAGAGTTGTGAGAATATTTCTGACTTAACCTTCGGAGGGTATTTGGCCGGCACCACACCGGTGCTCTTCGCAAGGTTTTCTCTTCTCTTTGTTGTGTAGGTTCATATTCGTGCGTGTAGGTATCGTGTGGCTCATTGGTGAAATTCTTGACTTCATCACATGTGATAATGAATTGGAACTTAGAAGCATCGTTTTGAGTTTATTTTATGGTAGAACAACTGATTTTCTTATGCAAAATTTAAAAAATATGGCTAACCAAAGTTTCTAAACTCTCATAGAAAACCAGAGTGGTGGTCAATGATTGAAAAGTTGGAGAAAATGATGAACCATGAGATTGTTAATGAGTTTCTCTAGATCACATGTTTTCCATATAACTAAATCATTGTTGAAATATGCGTTTGTCAAATTTTATTGATTAGATTGTTCTGTAACTAATTTCATCAAGCAATTTTGAGTATTTGATCAGACTAAAAACAAGGACATTTGGTAAAACTTAGAAGTAGGGTAAAAGCCTGTAAGCCTGGTTAACCTCTAAAATGTTTCATTCAAGTTATGGTTTGGTGTAGCATTGCTACAAAGATCACTAATGTTGCAATTGTGATGATCAGAAGCCATTGATGTAAACCTTGGAAGCATAGTTTTCTTGATTTAATTTTATATTGGAATTAAGAAAATGTAACTAGATTTTGTGCCCACAGAGGATCCCTGAAAAGTTTGTAAGGGAACATGGGGATAAACTTTCTGGTGTTGCTACACTTGCTGTTCCTAATGGCTGCACTTGGCAAGTGAGGTTGGAGAAGGCTAACAACAATATTTGGTTTCGTGGGCGGTTGGAGGGATTTTGTAGAATATCATTCTATCAATTATGGGTACTTCCTAGTCTTCAAATACAAAGGGAACTCACAATTCCATGTTCTTGTGTTTGATATGACTACTACTGAGATTAAGTATCCATCTAATGGGGATAAGAAAAGGCAGGGCAATTTGAATGAAAATGAAACGTCTACTCAACAAGAGTTGTGTGTAAAACAGGAAGTAGATAGAGAATTGGTCGTGTTATAGAAAACATTTCCTTGTCTTCAACAAGAGGGTCTGTGTTATCTGGAGGAAGAGAAAGGGCTTTGCAAGCAGCCAGAATGTTGAAGCCAAAAAATCCTTCTTACGTCTGTGTCATTCCGGCATATAGTTTAAAATGCTATTTTGTGGTGAGCCTTTATTGTATATATGTCATATATGATTAGCTCTTGAAGTATTTTAAAAGTCACATTGAAATATGCTTATTTGCAATTTTACTTTCTTGTGCAGTATGTCTGTCCTGAATTTTCAAAAAAGTATGCTTGTAGGAAAAAAAATGTCAAGCTTCAGGCTTCTAGTGGAAAATGGTGGCCTTGCCAGTTTTGTTTCAAAAATGGTACAACTTCACCTAATACAATCGGCAAGGGATGGAAACCATTTGTTAGAGACAATGGTATAAAGGAAGGGGATGTGTGTGTCTTTGAGTTGATCAACAGGATGGATGTTGTGCTGAAAGTTTCAATATTTCGCGTAGCTGTATGCATGACAAGTAACCAACCTTCAGGCTTGGACAACTTGCCTAAAATTGTGGTAGGTGATTTTGGTGTGAAACTAAACGTGGTACCTATTTTCTTTTTGGGATTTTGATTACTAGAAGGACTATGTATCTTAATGCCAAGACCTTTTGGTAAGTTTGTCTATTTACTAGATCTTGTTGAAAAAAGTTTGTAATTCCAAACTACTGTTATTAATGCTCAAGCTAAATTCTGTTATTGCCTCCACTTTAGACTGTGGAAAGCTAGGAAGTATGCCATACAATCTTTGAAGAATTAGCCTATAAGAAGGCAATTAGAATGCTTATTCCATCAATTCATAACCAAATTAAAGAAAGTACTATGGAGCCATAGCTCAGTATTGTAAAAAACTAGATGGTGAAATTATTGTTGCTTTCAGAAATCTACTCCAAACTAAATATATCTTGTTCTAACAAGCTTTCAGAAGGTATGTGGAGCATGTAATATATATGAGAGAGCAAAATAGATGAGGAGCATTAAATTGGTAGAGAAATTATGGTGCTAGAAAAAGAGTTCTGAACTCTAAGACAAATAGATTAGACATTGTCACATATTGCACCTGATCCAAATCTTTGTCATGTGTACAAGGGTCATTGTCACTTTTTTAGATAAATAGATTAGTAGGCTCACTCTGAAATTTGACAGCCACAACCAAAATTTGAGGAGCAATGCTACAGACAACTTTGACAACAAATTTCACACTTGTTGAATTCGCAATTAATTATTGATTTTTATATAGGCTCACCATTGACTTTACTTTATCATTCGCCATTAATAACTTGCCACCTCAAATATGTGTGAAATTTTTTGTCAATTCTGATATGCCTCTAGACATATTGAAATATGAGATAGGAGAAACTAGGAGAAAAATGAAAAGGAAGGAGACCTTTAATGTGCCTTGAATTGATGTAGAATTCTTGTAAATTGATTAAGGAACAAATTCCTTCATTTCTTGTTCCTTAAGGCCTTTCTACCAAATACCAAAAATATTTCTATTCATCCCCTTTATTTATTTTTTGCTAAATGAAAAAATGAGTAAAGAGGCGATTTAAGCTAGTGTTTCCATTTGGACATGACAACAGAGTGTGTATATATATTCCAAAAATGACTAAGGAATTCTGTGTCTCGATTTAATGTGATAGTCTGATAGACTCTAGAAAACCTTGATGCTTAACCACTTAATTGAAAGATTTTGCAGGACAGTCTCCTTAGCTTAGCTAAGGCACTGAGCTAGAATGCCTTTGCTGTGGGTTTTTTGACTCCTTGTTTTAAGGGGACTATGCTCCATGTCCCTTGCTGGATCAAAATTTATACTCTTTTCTTTGGGGAGAGATGGAGGTATCATTGGAACTATAAATATGGTCAGTGTAGGATCAATTTTGTTCTTTGTGCATCCATAAAAATAAGTTACCAAAATTGTCCTATTAATTTGGACACTCAACAATTTTAGAAATGAGGGCAAATTCTTGATAGACAATGTTTCGTCCAAACCTATGTAGAGGAATGTCCTTCAACTCAATTAATAAAATTATTCGCATAGATTAACATGGCTCAATAAATAAGGTAAAATCTACAAATTTTTTAAAATTTAGGAAAATAATAAAATATAGCATATACACCTTTCCAAACGAGATAGATTACCATTTTATGACAACCAAATATGGGGGATAGTGGACAAAGCAGATATGTAATGTGAGTGAGAATTTTTTTTGGAAAATTAACATATAAGGCTTCAATACAAAATTGAAGGGGGAGGGGAGGAGGTAGAGGGGAATGGATGGGGCATGGGGTATGGCACAATTCAAATTCTAAAATAATGACATATCATAGTTCCATAGAACCCATGGTAAAATGTTCCCCTTATGCAGTCCACTATATAGTAGCCCCAAAACAATTACACTAGAATAGCATGTGAGCAAAAATTGGAAACTTTATTATAATTTATTTATCCCTGTCATTTGAAGCACATACCACCCATATTGAATGGAATTATTACCCAAATGATGACAAAAGATGTCCATAATAAATCAAATAGCATTGCATTTGTGTGGTATATTATGAATTCAGTAGAACCTCTTCTCAATAAGATCAAATAGATAGAGTACATGCAGCACAATCATTCAGAGGACATCAGATTTGGAGTATGAAAAAAAAGTCAAATGGTATTAAGAATGAATTAATCATAATTAGTGTAACTTAAAGACTAGAAGAAATGATGGATAACCAGTTGCCTAAATTACAAGAAATAGGTGTAACCCCAATATGTTTTATCAAAAAAAAAAAAAAAAAAAGAGAGGAAAGGAAACAGTTGTCCTTTGGACCAGAAAATTTTGTACTGACAAAGGTTTGCACACCTAAACTAAATATGTCTCACAAACATCTCCAACACTAACATCACACCTGCAACAGAGTCAGGACAAAGCCGTCGCAGTTTGGTATCATATTTCTCACCAATCAGCAGCAAAGTTTAGCTTGAAATGTTAATCAAAGCAAAGAACGCCACCAGCAAAATGAAAAGCAGTTTTGTGTTTCCTCTTAAAACTGATCCTGCAGAATTGTTTTGATCCCTAAAAGTGCCAACAAAAGAAGAATTAAAGAAGTTAGTGTGTATGAATGTGAGTGCCCTAGAAAGAGAGAACGAGTTTTTAGGTTTCTAGACATACTTTGCTAAGTTTTGGAGGGCACCACAATATAAAACATTGTCAGGGAGACCCATCTCCGTTGCACCATTTTCCTGCGGATTGATAGTTTTCATATAAGTTTCTTGGCCTAGATACCATCTATCAAGATTTTCAGTTCTAATGTTCCACACTCCAACGTTGTCCAGAGAAATAAGGACTGCTGTCCATCCCCCAGGGAAAACCTACACAACAAAAAAACCGAAGAGTTCAACACAAGACACACAACTGGGTCACACAGAAACCATCATTAACAATATAAGTTCACTAGCATTTCTCACTTCTAAGAACCTTAATTTCTTATAGAAATTTTAAAAATTATGAATCTAGCGGTTGAAAGAAATTTATTCACATTAGCTCCATGATTCCCTTGTATTACATGAAAAACGAACCTGTGTAGTGGTGCGAGAAATTGCATCCCACTTGTTACATCTACTTCTACTGTCTACTGTCCACTCATCAGTACCCATCCATCCTGCACTCAATCAATCAATTTCTTACAATGCTTATACCTTAAGGCAAATGAGATATTGTATAAACAAAGGAAATATTCTTACCCAACCATAAAAAATGAATAGCCATCTACATGAAAACTCTGCATCACGGCGTCATTGTTCTGAAATATGATTTCTATGAATCCCTTATATGTAGCATTAATAACAGATCTATCCACCCGGGGTGTTCTGTTAAGAGGCTGATCAGGAAAATCAAGCTTATAAGCTCCCATCACATTATACTTGTCAGCAAGCCTGATTGGTGTGTCAGGATTGACAAATGAGACGTTAAGTGTGGTTTGAAGCGTCCCATTAATTATTTCTGATGGCACAGTCTTTATCACATAGGTCTGAGTCACATTAATTTGACCATAGTGAAAGGAACCTCGAGGATTAGGGCGAGCTCCACTTGCAGATACATTTTGCCTAAACAATATAGAATGGAACCTTTAAATATAAGCATATTAACAATTAAACTTCTATTACAAGAATTTCACTGAAACATAAATCAAAAAGAAAAGAAGGGGAGTGCAACTAAAGTTGCTGCCCCATCATTTATCTGCATTGACTTAAAGCATGAATTACACCTAACTGCACCATCTGCAGAGGCAGCTACTCAAAGAAGATTCTGTAATTTTTGGGCATGAATTACACTAACTGCCCCATCATTTGTATTAGGCTTGATTACTGCTTGTGATGTGTCATGACTCATGAGAAACCAAGCTATCCAAGACATCATACTCCTAAACGAACAAGGTGTTATGAAAACAAACCTGATGCTTAATGCTTGGTTCATTGACCATGACTTGTCATAAAAATCATTTGGTGGGTCAGGGAAAGGACCAGTTGCTGGTCCTTTAGAATTGGAATAGCGTAAAACAGCAACACCGGTCACTTTTTGCCAAAGAGATTCATTCACAAATCTAGCACTTGCCACGATGTAGTAATCAGAACTTGCATTCTGGTCCATGGTAACCAAAAATGAATAAGATGCCCAACATGAATCTAAGGAAGTAAAATTTTGTTGTGTTGTATAGTATCCTTCTGTTTCTGCTAGAAGCAGAAAATGGTTTTGAATTCTAAAGTTCAAACTAGTTGAAATTCCAACATTGTGCATATGAATTTGATATGTTTTTCCTGCAAAACATAATGCTATAGCCTATAGCCAATTAATATCTCAAACTGCTAAAACCATTTGCAAGGAAACATAAACAACAAAGAAATCCATATCATAAAATCAAAAATGAAGAACTAAAATAATATGATGTAGTATTGCCATTCTCCATATGCACATCTATGTGTGTTCTACAAACCTCTACAATCTCAAACTGATGCCAGTAATTTTATATGTAGCACAAGATTGGGCTTACTATGGGCCATTGGAAACCAATGAAACTTAAAGATTTACATTTAGTAGGCATAAAAATTAAACAAAACAAGATGTCAAGAAGTTGATTGAGAAAAATGACTTCCAAGTTCCAACAAAATCACTAAACTGAAAACATTAAATAAAAAGAGGAACTCAGGCATTAACTGATGACCAGATACACAATAGCTACCAAAAAGAAAAAAAAGACCAATATGCCGTGGAAAACAAAATTTTTGTTAAAAAAAAACAAGAATAAAAAGAAAGCAAATGGTTTAACACATTTTCCCTACCAATGCTGAAAAAACATTACCTGGATCAATTTGAATGGTTTCATACTCAATGCCATCAGGTACAAGGGTGTTGTTGTATCTGTAAGGCCCCTTTCCATTGATGAGAACTCCATCAGGCATTGCAAGGCCTTTTCCAGCATCAAGAGCTGATCGCAGTGCCTAAAATTTGAAAAAAGTTAAATCTACAATCCCACTACAATGTCCACAAGCAAACACCAACATAAAAACAAATACTGACCGTATGGTTCTGGATATACTAGTCACCTATTGTAATGGTGATATCCCCATCTGGCTGTGCAAAAGGAATTGGGATTATAACCCGATTATTAATAATGATAGGACCAAAGCCACCAGATGCTCTCTGAAAATTGAGAGATGGGAAGTAGAAAAAGCTCCCAATTTGATCCTTCATTTGAAACTGGTAAGTCCAATTCCTTTTTGGATGAATTGGACAATTTGTGCCAAGAACATCATCCTGCCAAGAGTCACGCCGCATCTGAATCCCAGACCTGCCACAAACATTAATCCCAAATATGTCAAAGGCCACTCCAAGCCAAAATTAATGTTTAAAAAAAACTAAAATAATATTATATTGTGCTGAAACCAACCAGGTCATCAGGAGATTTTCATCCAAATCATTATGTACATTGACATTAACATTGTCATTAGTAGTAGAATTGATTAGGGGACCTGGAAACCTTCCATTAACCGCAATAACCTGCAAACCATAATTTAATAAAATAGGTAAAGTCACTCAAATTTTGATCAACTTCAATATTACTCTTTCTAATTCAACAAAAATTGGGTCATAAACCTTTGAAGAAAATTTAAAAGGAAGCAGGGAACAAAATCATGTAATTGCATTAAACAAATATTAATTAGAAAAGAATCACACCAACACAAGCACAGTTCTTGAATGGTGAATCATAATAATGACAAATGAATGATAATAACAACAGTGACAAGAACAATAATATTGATAATTTTTTTTATAGGTAGATTGTAGATAGTGGGGGAAGGGGAATGGGGTTTGAACCACATATATGAGACATCACAAAGGATTTCCACAATAAAATTGATAATTAAGAAAGAATTGTTGAAATCAATATAGCATCCATCAACATACAAAAGGATCCCAAATCACAAAAGGTAACCGCAGAAAGAGTGGGTTACAACAAAAACACAAGCTCCATATTGTAAACATCGTCTGTATTTGCATTATACTACTTCTGCACTTCACCAATAAACTCTCTCTCTCTTGGGGATTGTTCATTTACTTCACCTACTACTCAAAGCACAACATCTGATAGAACTAAATAAAAGTAATCAACTTAATTTTAAAAGTAATCACCTTAATCTACTTCAATCAACTTAAACCTCATTCTCCAATATACATAGCCTAAACCATACATTGCTAACATAGAAAAATCATCTCTAACGTCACTTCTAAAAGATTCAAGCCATAACAAAACCCGAATTTTTTATATTAAAAAAAATAAAAATAGACCCCCAGTTTTACAATCTACAAATAAAACAAAGCACACCCACATGGAAAAAAACAAATCTTTATAAAATAAAGAGAGAGCTGAGAAATGAACCTGTTGAGGAACGCCGAGAGGTGATGCAGTGATGTAAGAGAGACGAAGGTCATAGAAAACACTTGGGTCAGCAGCAAAACAGAGGCTTGGGAACAGAGCAATGAGTAGCAATGAAAACAGAGTAAACAGAGAGACTCCAAACAGAGCAATGAAATTTGAATGCAAAATCTTGGGTTTATGGAATAATAATAAAAGCAGAGCAGAAGAACAGATACTCTAAATAAAGATTTTAGTTTGGGATTTACATAATAAGCAAACAATGACTCACAAAAACAGAGAAAGTGTGTGTTTTTTTTTGTGTGAATGTATGATAGTTTTTTCTGAGAGTTGTTCTGATTTTGTTTTTCTTGTTTTTTGATCTGTCTGAGAGTGGTTCTAAACCTGAAAGAATGAGAGAGTAGAGTAATGTGAAGAGAAGAGAAAACTCAACGCGTCAGTCTTTAGAACGTTTCTTTAAGAACCTTAAACTCACAAGAAATGTTAAGGTCAAGATGCCTTATGATATGATGTAGTAGTGATCAAAATTTAAAAGATATATATCTTGTTGATGTGGGATTAAATACTTGTGACTTTAGGTTCAAACTTGTCATTGTCTAACTACTAATTTACAAACATTTTATCTTATTTGAATATATATTTTGGTATGTATGCGCGCACAATGTTAAAATGGTGTTGTAACATTTTATTTTACTGTATTGCAAACCAACCACCGTCAATATTGTAACTATATATGTACAACAACAGCTAAAAAATAATCTTTTCTTATTCGTTTTAGGAAAAAAAAAAGGTTTTCCTTTATTTAATTTATTTGTATCTTTTTCAATATCACAATCTAGGTGAAAGAGTTCATTATCCTTCAAATTATCAATATTTACATCAAAAAGTAGTTAGTAGACCAATCACGTCTATTGTGCAACATTGACAAGTAATCATCATTTTTTTCTTAAATAAAGTAAGGTTTTACCATCCCAATGCTTTTATTTTTTATTTTGCATAAACCATCCTAATGTTCAATGTTCACTTTTTATTAGTTAGGACCATTACAAATTAACTTGAAACTTAAAAAAAAAAAAAGTATATATATATGTGGGGCCCTACTACGCTAACCACGCTGGCCCATTATGTGCGGCCCAAGGCCCGCGCCGAGGATAGTGCTAAGCCGAGTACAATATGATAGAGCCCAGGTCACCCAAGGCCTCGCCGAGGATGACACATCCTCGGCACACCGGCTTTTGATAAAGGGAAAAACATCCCTCATCCATTGAAACTATCCCACCAACATCCTGACCGTTTTAATGGTGATATGACCAGCAAGCCCAGTTGCCTCGATTACTACAACTAATAGAAAGTCTGCAAAGACGGCTGGGAAATAACATAAAGCCTGTAAACTACAGATGATGTGACAAACTCCTGTACACGACGATCAGATGATTGACAAGTGGATGGTCAAGATCAACAAAAATAAGACTATATAAACTAGCAAGATTCTAAACAAAAGGGGAGGACGGAAAAAAAGGATAAGTTCGAAGAAAAATAGATCCTCGGCCTGAGCCGAGGACAAATATGCATGGCAAACACTTAGCCAAATTCCCAATATTCCTAAGAAGTTCATATGATCCATTATTACGGTTATCAACTTTACACCTGCCATTGTACACTTCGGTGAGGCCAAACCCTTAAACCCACTTCTCTATAAATTTTATTGTTATGGGTCCACTACATTTTGAGTCCCTACAATATATATATATATATAAGCCAAGAAAATACCAAACCAACAATCCAAGATACCTTTGATCGAAAAAAAAAATCCAAGATACCACATTTTTTTTCTTTTTGATGTAACTGATAACTCTAGCCTAACAATAGTTTCTAAAACCACCATGTATTTATATATTAAAAATACACCCTTGACCCTTCACACTTGTATCTATGGCAAAGAGAAAGTACACAAACACAAAATTATTAATCAATAAGCCATGTTTATGTACAATAACCAATCATATATTCATATCAAAACCATGACATGCAAATGATATAAATTCAAATCACAACTAAAGAGTGACATTGGTTCTCACCTAAAATTGTTAAAAGACTTAAAGTACTAAACAAAACAAAATTTAAAATAAAAATACATTTTTAACCCTATAGCTTAGAGAAGCAAAAAATTAAACCTATACAAAAAAAAAAAAAAAAAATAACGAATTAAACCTCTAAGGATGAAATTACATAAAATAAGAAAATTGTAAATCATTTTTTTAAACCTTAGGGGTTAATTTATAATTTTAAAATCTACAATCTAAAAAAAATTATAATTTATTTGATTACAAATCTATTTGAGATTTGCTTATTTTGCTTAAACTAAAAACTTTTTGCTAAAAGTACTATAAATAAAAGTAAAAGTTGGCGAAATAATACAATAAGACCCATGAATAGTACCAAAAAGTGCAATGAACCCATAAATAGTAGCAAAAATAAACTGGTTTTTTAATTTGGAGCCAAATACACATTACAACTACATTTTCCAAATTATAAAGTATAAAATAAATAAAATAGGTATGCTGGGTATGGTATTACAAGTAATTTTAAATGATACTAAATTGTTGTATTTACTAGGTACAATCGGTGACAGGCGGAGAAGAAGAAGAAGGTGAGAATCATGAGTAATGAGTAGGGGTGTTCATGGTGCAATGCGGTTTTAGGCCATTTTTAACAACGCACTTTGCGGTGCGGTTTAGTTAAAGTTATAACTGCACCGCATTTCATTTTTGCAGTCACATGTGTGGTGCAATGCGGTGTATAGTTTAA